>JXCR01128527.1:4627-21232 GCA_002079205.1 Phalaenopsis hybrid cultivar | reverse complement strand
CTAGTCTATCTAGCATTTGATCTAGAAAGGGTAGTAGAAAATAATCCTTCATAATGAAAAGATTTAATTTTCTATAATCAATGCATATTTGTCATCCTGTAACTTGTCTAGTAGGTATTAACTCATTATGCTCATTCACAGTTACAGTTACTCCTCCTTTCTTAGGAACACAGTGAATTGGATTAACCCATGCACTATCTGAAATAGGGTAGATAATTCCAGAATCTAACCATTTTAAAATTTTTTTCTTAACAACCTCTTTCATAACAGAATTTAATCTCCTTTGTGGATCAGCCCCGGGTTTGCAGTTTTCTTCTAGATCAATTCTATGCATACAAATTGAAGGACCGATTCCTTTAATATCAGCAATTGTCCATCCGAAGGCTTTCTTAAAATTTTTTAGAATTTTCATCAGCTTTTCTTCTTCTTCCTTTATTAACTTTGAGGAAATTATAACGGGTAAAGTAGAGGAATCTCCTAAAAAGGCATATTTTAAATATTCATGAAGTAACTTCAACTCAAGTTCTGGAGGTTTTTCAATAGATGGACAAAATGATTTATCTTTGTCTATGGTGTCCAACTTTCTTCAACATAACTTGAATCTTCCTTAAAAAAGGTTTACACATTGATCTAATTCCTCTTCTTGCTCGTGTTCCAAATATTTTTCTTCAATTTTTTCTTCATAAGTAGTCTTGAAATGGCATTCGCTCAGATATCTTATAACATTCATTCTATAACATTCATCATCTTAACCTTTTGCAGTGTATTTCATTGATTTTGAAATGTTAAAAGTAAAAGTTTGATCATTGACGCACATTGTTAATTCCCCTTTCTGCACATCTATCATTTCTCTTCCTGTTGTTAGGAAAGGTCTCCCCAAAATGATAGGTATCTCTTTATAATCATTGCTCTTCTTGTGGCTAGGAAATGTCTCCCCAAAATGATAGGTATCTCTTTATCTTTGTCCTTCTGTGGCTAGGAAAGGTCTCCCTAAAATGATAAGTATCTCTTTATCTTCCTCCATATGCTTGCACAATGAAATCAACAGGAAAGATAAATTGATCTACTTTCACTAGGACATCTTCTATAACTTTTTTAGGACATGTTATTGAACGATCTGCTAACTGCAGAGTTTCAATAGTAGGGGTTATTTCTCCTAATCTCATCTTTTGAATATTGATAATGACATAAGGTTAATGCTTGCACCTAAATCACATAAAGCTTTCCCATAAAATTTGTCTCCTATTGCACATGGAATTTAAAACTATCAGGATCTTTAAGCTTTTCAAGAAGTTTCTTCTGAATTTTAGCACTGCACTCCTCACTAAGTGCAACAGTCTCATTATCTTCAAACTTCCTTTTTCTGCTGAGAATATCCTTCATAAACTTTACATAGTTCGACATTTGTTATAAGGCTTCAGCAAATGAAATATTGATTGTAAGCTTCTTAAATATTTCCAGAAATTTTGAAAATTCTTATCCAACTTATGTTGTCAAAGTCTCTGAAGAAATGGAGGTGGTGGTTTTTTTAAATCAATTTTCGGTGGAGAAATAGGTCTTTCAGAATCTTTCGGAGCGTTCTCTTTTGATTCTTCAATTTCTTCTCTCTATACTTCAATCTCTTTTTGAACCCTACCATCCAACTCTCTTCTGCTTCTAAGTTGTATGACTTTAACTTGCTCTTTATTCTGGCCTTTTGGATTTGATTCAGTATTACTTGGAAGTGTTCCTTGGGATCTACTACTTAATGAACTTACAATTTGCCCAAGTTGATTCTCAATATTTCTAATTATAGCTCCTTGACTTTGTAACTGATTACCTATTTGTAACACCACTTCTTTTATATACAACTTCTTCTCCCTAAACTGTGTATTACTGTTGATTCCCGGAGGATAAGTAGATCTATAATTATTATTCCCTTGGTTGTTATAATTTCCCAGTGGGTTTCCTTAGTTGTTCCCCCATTGCTGATTATTAGCACCCGAATTGTTATTCCAGTTAAAGTTGGGATGGTTTTTCCAACCTGAGTTATAATAATTGGAATATGAGTTATTTTGCTTATTATTTATGACATTCAAAGTTTCTAATATTGTTTGAGAATCTAACATTTGAAATGAATTCTCTTCAATCATGATTCAAAGTTTCTAATGATATTTGAGAATCTACCATTTGACATAATGAATTCTCTTCAATCATGAAAATTGATGAGAAAAATTCATTCCAAATTGGTCTAACTTTCTTGAAATTGCAGCAACTTGATTTGCTAACATAGTAAATGTATTAGTTTCATGAATGTTGGCTACTTCTTTGGATTCACCCTCTCAGAAGGCCATTGAAAATTATTGATACCCATCTCTTCAATTAAAGCATAAGCACCATGAAATGGTTTTGACATCAATGAACCACCAACAGTGGCATCGATAATAGATCTAAGAGAACCAATTAATCCATTATTAAATGTTTGAATTATTAACCAATCTCGTATAGCATGGTGTGGACACTTTCTTAAGAGTTCTTTAAATCGTTCCCATGCTTTATAAATAGATTCCCCTTCAAACTGATTAACAGATGTAATATCATTTCTAAGCTTTGCAGTTTTTGATGGTAGAAAATATTTAGCAAGGAATTTTTGTGCTAAATCACCCCAAGTTCTGATAGATCGAGGTGCTAACTAATTCAATCACATCTTAGCTTTATCCCTCAGAGAGAAAGGAAATAACCTAACTCTTATGGCATCATCTGAAACACCATTGTATTTAAATGTAGCACACAATTCTAGAAAATTGGTAAGATGTAAATTTGGATCTTCAGTTGGTGATCCCCCAAACTGATTATTTGATACCATTTGGATAATAACAGGTTTAAACTCAAATGAATTAGGCACTACAGTAGGTTTTTAAATACTATAATGAAGTTCATCTAAAGGTCTAAACTCTTGATGAATTTCAGCATTTTGATTATTTTGATTTGTCATTTCCGCAATTTTTTTTTTGATTTTTCAACATTTTTATTTTTTTTATTTTTTCTAATTTTTCTAATAGTTCTTTCAAATTCAGAATCGTAGGGCACTAGTCCTTCAAAATCTGAACTACACATACACTAACATAAAATAAAATAAAATAAAATAAAATAAAACATACAAAATAAGATACAATATTTAAAGTTTGAATAAGACTTTCTAAAAATAGAAATTTACTTAGTTTTCTTCCGTGGCAAAGGCGCCAAAAACTTGATCCCGACTTAATGCTTATGGGCAATATAACAATAGTTCTGATGATATTTTTCACTTATATTTCTTTATTTTGCAATAAAACAAAAAACTTGATTTTGAAGAAAAATAAGAATTTACCTTTTTAATTTATATATATTTATATTGGGATACTACACAAGTATACGTCTCGTTATCAAGTAATATAGGATTTTTTGATTAAGATCTGAATATCGAACCCACAGAGAAGATTATGCAATATGCACTTTTTAGAAAGTTTTTCAATTTTTAAAAAGATAATTATTTAAATTAAGATTATGTAATATGCACTTTTTAGAAAGTTTTTCTATTTTTAAAAAGATAATTACTTAAACTAAATGATTTTTGCAGGAATTTAAAATTTAAATATTTTTGGTATTTTTGATATTTTAACGAAATATTAAAAATTAAAGTTTTTGTAGAAGAAAGGTACTTAATATGAAAATATCTTTCTTTTTATCATGAATCAGTAATAAGTATAGGAATTCTATTGTGGAAGTATACAAATTGTCTTGTGCCAAATAGTAGCAATAATAATCTTTACCTTACTAGAGATGCTATAAAGAATATTGGCTAATTTAAAGTTTGAATAGTTCTGAAGACCGACTAGGCAAGGAAGATACTAGCTCTCACTCTAGAGTTCCCTCGATTCCCTCCACATAAGGGCTAACATTCTCGTATCAGAACCTAAAATAATAAACCAAGTTGAGGAATTTAACCTGTCACTTTAAAGTCCTCTAACTCTACGCCCATCAATGAATATTTCCCTATTTATTTGCACTCAATCATATGAACTACATTCTCATTCATACAACCTCATGTGATTCTTTCCAATTGTTGACTGAGACAATACCAGCCCGGTTCTTACATGTTCTCACAATAAATTTTAACATTTGGATTGGTTAAATCAAGAGGTAAATGAAGTGCATGGATTTAAATCATCACAACTTCTTCCATTATAAAAGAACAATACTTTCCACAACTTCCATCCAAAACTAAATTACTTATCATTTTAAGAAGAAAGATAAATAAAAATACTCAGAATCTATGGAGAAAACAAAACCACACTTTAGCTTAAAAGAAGACATCATTGTCAAACCAATAACAAGTCTCTATTAAAATTAAAAGTAGTCTAAAACAAAAGATAAAAACTTATCTCAAGTCCTTCACCAAACTCTTGAAGTTCCTTTGAATCTCTTCTCTTTTATAGTCACTTAAAACAAAATAACAAAAAGGATAATGTAAATAAAAAGTGGTTTCTGAAAATCTCTCCGAACTAACTCCCCAGAGAAGAACTTTCAAAACATGTCAATATTTTCAGGACTCTTTTCTAGGTCCTCTCTTCTTTCTTTTATAGTTTTCCAAGAGGTGCCTTGGGATCTCTTCAAAATGTGTCCTGATTTGATGTATTTGCCCAAGAGACGCATCCTTTCATGATAATTTTCATCCATGGTGGTTACAACCACCTATGAAGCCAATGGGTGCCTCAATAACCTCTTCGAAATTCGTGAAAACCGATTTTACTCGTCTCGTAACTGCCACTGGCGCTTAAGCGTGGCGTCTCAGTACTTAGGCACGACCTTCTCTGTTTAACCAACACTTAAACGTCAGATATGGCGCTTAGGCGCCAAAACTCTTTTGCATAATTTTTCACCTTTTTTGCTCCAAATTTGATCCTTTTTCACTCCTTTAAGCATTTTTTTTCCATTTTTACTTGTATCTGCTAGAAAAACACAAAAAATATCTTCCATTAAAGCATAATATCTAAAAAATAGGTATAAAAATGTGTCTAAAAATACTATATATTTTAGGTGTATCACCTGGCTCGCGATAGAGAGGAAGGGATGCAGCAACACCGGTTCGCAAATGGGAAGGGGCAAGAGGCGTGAGCGAGGGGTTAGGTTTAAGGTTTTTTTTTAAGGGAGAGAGATGAAAGAGTTAAATATTATAATAATAATAATAATAATAATAATAATAATAAATATAATAATAATAATAATAATAATAATAATAATAATAATAATAATAATAATATTGTTATTATTATTATTATAAGCTCCATTTTGTACATTTTCTCCAAGACACGCCATCATCATGAAATGAACATCTCCCTTAGGCAAAATCGACATTTCAGACGTGCTGGCGTAGTCTGTTTAGTCATCTGAGATCGTCCGAGCAATCTCGTCAATGACCGGGTGAAAAAACAAGTCAGATTCAATTTTCATCAAAATTTTGGTTCGAGCTCAATTGATTGATCAAGATTGTGTTTATGATTGTCATGAGAATTTTATAAAAGATTTGGAGTGATTTTGAATTGATTTGAAAAGTTGATTTGAGGAATTTGGACATCTAGTCAAATTTGGGGATGTTGGGCTAGGCTTGGGTTTGGGTTGGGCTAGAATTTAGCTATGGCCCAATTGATGGTCTAATTTGACGTGGGTGATTGTCATGAAGTGTTCTCAACATTAATTGGGTGTCAATTTCAATTAGGTGATTTTTGAAGACGTGACCAAATTGGGGGTTTTGAATGTGGGTCAAAATTGGATTCAAATTTGGGTCAATTGGGTTAAGATTGAGTTTAAATTGAGTTTGGTCATGATGAATTTGGGTTTTAAATTGAAATTAGGGAGGATTGGGGCCAAATTGAATTCAATTGAAGGGCTTAAGTTGGTTTTGGGGATAAAAAGGTCGAGTTGGGTGTTTTGGTGAAATTGAGGTGCCAACCACCCTGATTTGATCCACAGACCAATGGAATCTCTATTTGGGTCCTCTATGTACTGGTCCTAGCTAAATCCTAACCTAGGGCTAAAGGGTCTAAGAGACCATATACATGAGTTTCCCAAAAGATCAAGGGATCAAAGTCAACAATTTTGGGTTTAGAGTTGTGAGTGAATATAGGTGATAATGAGTGCAAGTGAGTGAACCAGCTCCAGACCAACATCCAGTGTTAACCCTAAGGTCAAGCAGTCCTACGGGAAATCTCTTGAGCTCCCCTATAGTGGCCCCACCTACTAAGTGCTAGAGGTTAAGACTAGTATATGGAACTTCAAGTTGAGCAAAAAAGAGTTTAGAATTTCTAATGGTGAGGATTCCTTTCTAGTTCTCTAAAAATAGTCAACAGGAAAATTCGATGGCTAGACCCTTGGCTACTAAGGAGGAAAAAACTAAACATCGACCAAAAGTGAGGTCAACAGTAGAATACCGACATTAAGATCTTAACTTTATTATTTATAAAATACCACATCAAGATTTTGGCACTGTTGTAAAGCGGAGTCAACTTTATAAATTTTACACAACTATATTTCTGTCGAATTAAGTTTTTGGCGCCGCTGCCGGGGAAGGTAACGGTAAAATAAATAAATTTGATAAATTAAGAAATTTAGAGATAAAAATATACAAAATATAAAATAAAAAATCTAAAAAAATATATATAATTACATATTTAAGAGTATTTTTAAGAAATTTTTCTTTGCTTATTATATTTGTTTATGCAAAATATTGGATCTGAAGGTTTAGTACCTCACGATTCGGAATTAGAATGTACTATTAGAAAAATTTGAAAACATTAAAAAGATATTAAAAATTTGAACAAAATGATGAATAACTTAGATAATCAAATAAATGAAAATCGACAAAAACTTTTAAAAGATTATGTTAATCCAACAATATATGAACTTCACTTAACTATTCAAAATCCTAATGTTTTTGCTAATTTATTTGAGCTTAAACCTGTTATTATCCAAATGGTACAAAATAATCAGTTTGGAGGAACACTTACTAAAAATCTTAACTTACATCTTGCTAGTTTTCTTGAAATTTGTGCTACTTTTAAATATGACTGAGTGTCTAATGATGCTGTTAGGCTTAGACTTTTTCTTTTTTCATTAATGGATAAAGCTAAAGCTTGGTTAAATTCATTAGCACCTGGATCTATCAAAACTTGGGGAGAACTATCACAATAATTCTTGGCTAAATATTTTCTACCCTTGAAAACCATTAAACTTAGAAACGATATTACATCTTTTTGTTAGTTTGAAGGGGAATCGATATATGAAGCCTGGGAAAGATTTAAGGATGTTCTTAAAAAATGTCCACACCATACTTTATCAGATTGGTTAACAATTCAAACTTTTTACAATGGATTAGTCGGATCACTTAGATCTATTATAGATGCCGTTGCAGGTGGATCACTAATGTCAAAACCTTTTGATGAAGTATACTCTTTAATAGAAGAAATGACTACCAACAATTTTCAATAGCCATTTGAACGGGTAAATCCTAAGAGAGTAGCTAGTATTCATGACGCTGATGCAATGTCTATTTTAACATCTCAAATTGCTGCTATATCGAAAAAGATTGATCAAATTGGAGTGAACTATTCTCAAATACCACCAGTATTAGAGAAAAATTTGCTAGGACAGATAATTGATACTCAATCGTCTTATGAAACTTTGAATGTTATTAATAATCAAAATAACAATCCCTATTCTAACTATTACAACCCTGGATGGAAAAATCACTCTAATTTTAGTTGAAATAATTATAACAATTCAATGAACCCCTCAGGATATTTAAATAACCAAGGAAATCTTAATTATCAACCTTATTATCCTCTTGGATTTAACTCTGACCCTAACTCACAAGTTAAGGAAAAGAAGTTAACGATGGAAGATGTAATGTTTAATATGGGAAATCAAATACAAAACCAAGGGGTTGCTATTAGAAATTTTGAAAATCAATTAGGACATATTGCTACCGTACTTAGTAACAAACCTTTAAGAAATCTTTCGAGTACTGTGGAAGTTAATCCCAAAGATTAAAATAAGGAGAAAATTAAAGTCATTCAATTACAAAGTGGAAAAGAAGTTAAAACAAGAATCCAAAGAGAAACTGAAGTTGATGAGGAGAAGGAAGAGATGACCATAATGAAAATGAACAAACACAAGTTCCCTTAGAAAAACTATTACCTTTATTTCCTCAACGACTGAAGCAGGAGAATAAAAATAAATAATTTACAAAATTTTTAGAAATCCTTAAAAAAATAACGATAAACATTCCTTTCATTAAGGCTTTGTAATAAATGCCAAGTTATGTGAAATTTATAAAAGATATATTAAGCAATAAAAAGAAGTTTACAGATCATGAGACCGTTGCACTTAGTGAAGAGTATAGTGTTATTATTCAAAAGAAGCTTCCTGAAAAATTAAAAGATTCTGGTAGTTTTACTATACCTTGTGCAATTGGTGAAATGTTTTATGGAAAAGCCTTATGTGATTTAGGAGCGAGTATCAATCTTATGCCTCTATTGACTTTTAAACGTTTAGATTTAGGAGAGATTTCCCCAACTACTGTAACTCTTCAGTTAGTTGAATTATCATTAACTTATCCTAAAAGAGTTATAGGAGATGTATTAGTAAAAGTGAATAAATTTATTTTTCCTGTAGACTTTATAGTATTAAATATGGAAGAAGATAAAAAGATCCCTATTATTTTGGGGAGACCATTTCTTGCAATAGGAAGAGCTGTGATAGATTTGCAAAAAGGAGAATTAATAATGTGAGTTAATGATCAAGAAGTGACATTTAATATTGCAAAAGCTATGCAATATCCTGCAATAGAAAAATAAAATAAATGCTTTAGAATGGAAGTTACTGATTATCTAAGTAATGAGCAATTTAAGAAAGAGTTTGAAGAAAATTTAAAGCAGGAAGAATTTATTGAGAATGAGGATGAAATAAAATAAGAAAATTTAGATTATATTCAGGAAAAAATTGAAACTTTAGATTTGTTGGAACATGACAATAAAAATCTTATTCCTTCAAGTATTAAACTACTTGAACTTGAATTGAAAGTATTACCTGCCCATTTAAAATATGTGTTTTTAGGAGATTCATCTACATTGTCTGTTATTGTATCTTCTAAGTTAACTGAGATTCAAGAACTAAATTAATAGAAATGTTAAAAAGATATAAAAAAAGCTTTTGGATGGACTTTAGTAGATATTAAAGGAATTAACACTTCAATTTATATGCACAGAATTCTATTAGATGAACAATATGAACCTAAAGTTGATCCTCAAAGGAGATTAAACCAATAATGAAAGAAGTTGTTAAAAAAGAAATTTTAAAATAATTAGATGTTGGAATTATATATATTATTTTAGACAGTGCTTGGGTAAGCCCAATTCACTGTGTTTCAAAGAAAGGAGGAGTGACCGTTGAACTAAATAAGAAAAAAGAATTAATTACAATAAGACAAGTTACTGGTTGGAGAATTTGTATAGACTATAGAAAATTAAACATGGCCACCAGGAAAGATCATTTTCATTTACCCTTTCTAGACCAAATGTTGGATAGATTGGTTGGAAACAAATATTATTATTTTTTAGATGGATATACCAGTTATCATCAAATTCCAATTGCTCCTGAGGATCAAGAGAAGATAACATTTACAAGCAATTATGAAACATTTGCTTTTCGTAAAATGCTTTTTGGACTATGCAATGCACCTGCAACATGTCAAAGATGTATGATGTCAATATTTAGTAATTTGATTGAACATGGAATGGAAGTATTTATGGATGATTTCTCTGTTTTTGACACTTTATTTGAATTACGTTTAAATAATTTAGAAAAAAATCTATAATTATGTGAAAAAATCAATCTAGTACTAAATTGAAAAAAAAATGTCAATTTATGGTGGCAGGAGGAATTGTACTTGGGCATAAAATTTCTAAAAATGACATGGAAGTAGATCCTGTAAAAGTTCAAGTTATTGAAAAATTACTAGCATCGACTATGGTCAAAGGGGTAAGAAGTTTTCTAGGATATGCTGGTTTCTATAGGCGTTACATAAAATTTTTTCAAAAATAACTAAGCCATTATGCCAACTTTTAGAAAAAGTTACAAAATTTATTTTTAATGTGGAATGCATTAAATCATTTGAATTATTAAAAGAGAAATTAATCACTGCACCTATAATAGTCCCACCTAATTGGGAGAAACCATTTGAAATAATGTGTGATGTTAATGATTATGTTATAGGAGTTATTTTAGGATAAAGGCACAATAAAGTTTTTGAAGTAATATATTATGCTAGTAAAACTCTAAATGATGCTCAAATTAACTACATTACTACTGAAAGAGAGTCATTAGCTATTTTTTATGCCTTTGATAAATTTAGACCTTACTTGATTGGAACCAAATGTATAGTGTATACAAATCATTCTGCTATCAAATAATTAATACAAAAGAATGATGTTAAATCAAGATTAATTAGATGGATACTTCTATTACAAGAGTTTGATTTTACTGTAGTTGATAAAAATGAAAATGATAATCAAATAGATGATCATTTGTCTAGACTAGAAAAAGAAATATTAACAAATTTTGCAAATGAAATTTTAGAAAATTTCCCTAATGAACAATTATATCATATTGATGAAATTAATACATCGTAGTATGTCGCTATAGTAAAATATATTGTAAGTGATATTCTACCACCTGATATTAAGAATCAACAATTAAATAAATTTATATATGATTTAAAATTCTATTTTTGAGATGACCCATGTTTATATAAACAATGTAAAGTTCTAATTATTAGAAGGTGTGTGCCTTATGAAGAAACTCAACAAATAATTGAAAGATATCATGATTCTAAATTTGGAGGACATTTTGGAACAAATAGAACTGCATATAAAATTTTGCAAGCTTGATTTTATTGGCATAGTATTTTTAGAGATGTTAATGAGTATATTAAAACATGTGATCGATGTCAACGAATAGAAAATATTTCTAGAAGAAATGAAATGCCTCTAAATTACATATTGGAAGTTGAAATTTTTTTATGTGTGCGATTATTGCCTTCATTTGAGAATTTATATATATTACTTGTTGTTGATTATATGTCCAAATGGATTGAATCCTTCATTTGGAAACTTATATATATTACTTGTTGTTGATTATATGTCTAAATGGATTGAAGCTGTTGTATTTGGAAACTTATATATATTACTTGTTGTTGATTATATGTCCAAATGGATTGAAGCTATTGTTGTACCTAGATGTGATGCTTAGAGCTTGTTGTTGATTATATGTCCAAATGGATTGAAGCTGTTGTTGTACCTAAATGTGATGCTTGAAGTGTTTCTAAATTTTTAAATAAAAATATTTTATAAGATATGAAATGTCGAGAGTAATTATTTCTGATGGAGGATCCCATTTTAGGAATAAAAAAATTGAAAAATTAATTAAAAAATATGATATTATACATAGATTCTCTACTGCTTATCATTCTCAGACTAACGGTCTAGCAGAAATATCAAAGCTTAAAATAAAATAAATTTTAGAAAAACTTGTAAATCCCTATTAATTAGATTGGTCTGCTAGATTAGATAATGTATTATGGGCATACAAAATTGCATATAAGACTCCTATAGGAATGTCCCCATATAGACTTATTTTTGGAAAAACATGTCACTTACCAGTAGAATTGAAGCATAAAACATTTTGGGCTATCAAGAAATTTAATTTTAATCTAAAAAATGCTGGTGAGAAAAGATTATTGCAGCTCAATAAACTTGAGGAGATTAGAAATGAAGCTTATAATAATGCAAAAATCTATAAAGAGAAAATGAAAATATGGCTGATCAAAATATTATTAAGAAGTTTGAACCTGGACACGAAGTTCTATTATATAATATAAGATTGAGATTATTTCCAGGAAAACTGAAATCTAGATGATTAGGACCATTTAAAGTGATTAAAGTCTATCATTATGGAACAGTTGTTATTAAAAATCCTAAAACTGAAAAAATATTTAAAGTTAATGGGCGTTGATTGAAACATTATTATGAAGGACACATACCACAATTTAAAGAAATTTTAATGTTAAGTCAACCCAACTAAACAATGGTACGTCGGGCTGACGACATTAAACCAAGCGCTTTGTGGGAGGCAACCCATATATAAATCTATATATCTATATATTACTATTTTGTTTAATAATTGTATTTATGTATTAGGAAATAATAGTATTTTGAATCCTGCACAATTTTATATATCATAAATTAAGACAAATATTGGTATTGGAGGAAAATTTGGAGTCAAATTAAACAAAAAATTAAAAGACGTAAATTTGGCCTCTAGCGCCAGAATGGGAGCTGACGGCGCCAACGGCGCCGACAACGCCATCGGGAGAGCCGACGACGTTCCGAGCTGTTTTGCACGTGCAAAGCAAATTCGATAGACTTTGGTAGGATTTCACTCCTCAATAACCGCGGAAAGGTGTTTTTAATGACCTTAAAACGACCTTGGACGTTTAAAAACTTCCTAATTTTGAATTCTATGACTTCCAATTCCAGAAATACTTTAAGGTATGGAGTTTTCAATAGAAGAAAGTTTATCAGTTTTGACGAGCAATGATTATACAACAAATTCATCACAAAAAAAGAGAATTATCAAGGATAGAGGTTTTGCCAATCATGGATTAAGTATTTCAAGTTCACAGATTGAAAAAATCATTGTGCAAAGATGTTGGAAAGTTCTGTGCTACACTACTGCTGCAGTTGTAGTGCCAGTGTTAAGGGAATTCTATGCTAACTTACATGGAATTACCCAAAGAGTCATCTTTGTTTGAGATAAGGTTGTACAACTTACTCCGGCTCGGATTAATGATTTGTATATGATAGAAAACGTTCCAATCTATCATTATACAAATTTTATCCCGACTAGAGGTATGTGCAAGATGTATATAATTTTTTGACGAATGAAAATGATAATTGGGAAATCAGAGATGAGGGATATGTTAGTTTCTCAGATTCACTGCTTAATCCAATATCAAAACAATGACATTTTTTCATATATGTAAAATTATTGCAATACAAGAGAAAGTGTCATTCTAAACTATTGCATTCAAATGGAAAAACCCATTGATGTGGGGTTGATTATTTTCAAATATGTTATGGGTATTATTATGAATGGGCCAATATATTGGTTGGGGCATCCTTCCAAAATTTTCTTGCTTTGCAGTCGATCTCAAGTTTCATATGAAAGTTGGGAGAAAGTTTTATTACCTTGGGAGCCCATGATTCCTATTGATGAAAATTATATGGGGAATGGAAATGAAGCATCAGATGTTATTTTGGATCATTCATCACATGCTTCAACACCATTGATGCCACCAGCAGTTAGAAGTTTAATAGCTTTGGAGAAGAAAATGAAGAAAATAGAAAAAAAACTTCAGAGTATTACGAATGCAATAGGAAATCTTAACTACATTTTTGATCACCTAGATTGGAGGATGAAGGAGAACTTTGATCATACTGGGACAATTGAAGCAAGATTGGTGTAGATATTTAAATGGATGGATCGATGAAAATTTGACTGATCAATTCCCGTACCGATCCTTTTACAATTTGTATGTTCATTACCAGTCTATGAGAGATATTAGAGGAGGAGAAAGTAATGAAGATGAGGCAGAATAATTGAAGAAGTTGGACTCTCTACTAGTTTAAAATACTTATGTTTTTAATGTAATTGTATGGACTTGATTTACTTTACTTTTCTTTAGAACTGTATTGACTTTGATTGTGTATAGTTTTGTGCAACGTTTTAGTGTTGTGGCTTGATTTCTATGCTAAATTATAATTTAGCTTGCTTTAAGGATGTGGTAGTGTGATTAAAAAAAATATATTTGTAAAAAGTGTATTTTCATATATAAAAGTTAGTTTAGTGTTGTTTGTAAAAATGCTTATTTGTGAATTATTTTTAGATGAAAATTAGTGTTCAAAAAGACTAAATAGACTTTGTAGTAAATTGAAAGAAAATTGAAACTTGAAAAAAAATCAAAATATGAATATTTTGGCCACTGGCGCGGACGGTNGTTTGTGAAAATGCTTGTTTGCGAATTATTTTTAGATGAAAATTAGTGTTCAAAAAGACTAAATAGACTTTGGATTAAATTGAAAGAAAATTGAAACTTGAAAAAAATCAAACTATGAATATTTTGGCCACTGGCGCGGACGTCGCTGGCATGGGCGCCGACAGCGCCCTCGACCCGAACCGACCCAAACACCCTTAAAATTTGCAATTTGCACAGTAAAATGTCATTTTTAACCTTTGAGTCACCTTCAACCTCTGTTTTTGCACCTAGGGCATGCTATTGCTCAGATTTGAGGCAATTTTAAGGCAAGCAAAGTTTGGATTTCATCTTCACTGGTAAGATCTACACTTTGAACTCAAAATTTTTTGTTTTTACCAAGGATTTATCTTATATTGTCGAGATCTAAAATTTTGAGATTTTTTTGGAAGGTTTTGAGAAAATCCTTTGGTGAAGAACTCTTACTTAGTAGATTTAAGTTTTAAACATTCCACATTGTGATTTTTAGAATTTTTTGGAATTTATTTTGATTTTATTAAATTCTTGTAGATTTACCATGACACCTAGAATGAGCAAAGGAAAGAGAAAGGTAGATTTTGATGATCAAAGGTTTGTCTACTATAAGGCCAACATTTGCTTCAATAGTCTACTGAGAACTAAAAAAGTGATTCTGAATCGAGGATTTAAAAATCTGGGAGGAGAAATCAAGAGATTAATCAATGCTCGGCAGTGGGAGAATTTTTTCTACTTTATTGCCGAGGCAATTATTGGTGTGGTGATGAAGTTCTGTGCCAATTTCATGGAGACTTCTGAAGACTATGTGTTTGTTCAAGGGAAAATGGTGGAGTTTACTCCAAAGAAGATTAATAATTTTATCAGTTAGAAGATGTGTATAGCTGCCAGTACAAATCATTTTCTGCTACAAATGAGGCCTTGGATGAGGTTATTTCTTTTCTTACTGATAGAAGAGGAACCTGGAATGTGAAGAATGGTGTTAAGGTAAAATTTCCTCTTTCTATGTTAAATGTAGTATCTAAGGCCTGACACTATTTTATTTCTGGAAGAATGATACCAACAAATCATCATAGTGAGGTAAGAAATGATAGAGCCATCTTGAACTTCTGTATCCAGGAGGTGATGAGGATAGATGTAGGCTATATTATTTATAAGAACACTCAATTTATTGCTTTGGAAGAGACCACTGGTGGTTTAGCTCACCCTGCTCTGATCTTCACTCTATGTGAACATGTAGGAATTGATTTAGAGCAGATGAAGAGATGATTGAACCTATAAAACCTATTGGGCGTGCCAATATAAGGACTTATGAATTTCATGTTGGATGGAGATCTAGAAGTAGGACCATGGATATTGTTTCTACTTCAAGTACTTCTAGTACCCCTACTATCTAGGAACTTATGGAGCAGATGATGATCCAATAGGGAGGTATCTTGTGAATGGATAGTATAATGTAAAGTATGAAGGCCAGAAATGCCCACAATGATGATTTGATAAGAAAGAAATTCAAATATGATGCTGCTTATGATGATGTAATGGTTAGATATATGAGGGGTGATCACTCAGTTCAGTTTCATACTCACCCTGTTTTTACTCCATATCAGCAACAGAATTTGGATGTGGAAGAAGAAGAAGAAGACGAGGATTGGTGATGTGTTATTTAGATTTTTTTGTTTATGTTTAGTTGTACTTTATTGTTGAGACTGTTTTTTTGTAGACTGTGATACTTTATTTTAATTATATGCTGTGTTGTGAACAATAGATTTGTGAAACTACTGGAAATTGTTAGTTTTTAGTACTTTGTTGGATGTATTTGTAGTTAACTCTTTCTTAGCAAATTTTTATATGTATTATGTGTTATTTAATGGTTTAAGTCATGTAGTTTTTCAACACATGCAATATTTCATAGTTAAGTTTCAAATCAGAAGCTTCAACAGGTATGTCTTTTCTTTATGTATTAATGTTTTCTTTCACCCTTTATTTTACACTTTTTCATGCAAAATCTTTTAAAAATTTAAGTTTGGGAGGAGGGGGGGGGGGAAGAAAAATTCCTTTTTAAAGAAAAGAAAGTTAATTTTATTTGTCCTCAATTAGTTATATTTTTAAAAAAAATTAAAATTTAACATGACTATTGGTATTAGAGGATAACTTTAGATAACTACTTCTATGTTTCTAAATATACAGTAAATTTAAGTAAAAATTTTTAAATAATAAAGGTTAATTTTAGAGATTAAGATATTTGGTGTGATAGAATAAGACTATGTTTTTCTATTTTAAGTAAATGAATTTGTATTTTTGAAGTATTAAAAATCTTAGAGATTCATGTAAGAAGAAAATAATAAAACTTTATGAAAAATCTTGAAAGATAATATAAATTTAAAAAGTGAAGGAATTTGAAAAGTTTTTAACTTTAAGAAGAGGATAGTGAAGTTCAAAATCATTAAAGGCTATCTAGTTATAGT
>JXCR01128519.1:366272-389720 GCA_002079205.1 Phalaenopsis hybrid cultivar | reverse complement strand
GTGTTTGCTTGTGTTCTTTTTCGTCTCATTTCTATGCAAGGAAGTACATATCTCACAACAATAAGTTTATTCAACTGTGCTTTCCTACTTGCTGTCATTGTTATGACTTCATTTTCCATTGAAAGAATTGGAATTGACATTTTCTTACCTCAGATTTTACTTGGACATTCTGCAGCCTCTTACAAATTTGATCGCATAAACGTAAACATATGGTTCTCTATTGTTTGAACAGCGTAATGTCATTTCTTCTGTATTACTTCTTTCTACAGGCTGGTCATGGTGTGAAGCTTTTGAACATTCTTACAAAATATTGTGAAGATAATGGTGATTTTTTTTTTTTTTGAAATTCCTTAGTCTTGCTATGAAAAAATACGAATCTTATTGATCTAATCATAAGTCATGCAATGTTTCATGCATGCCTTTCACAATATAATGAACTATTTGGGAGCTTGAATTTGTAAATGCCATCAAACTGGGATTTCAGTGCATGCCATCACAAGTCATGCTATCATAAGTCATGCGATCATAAGTCATGCAATGTTTCATGCAGAGTGGATAGATCTTAGAAAGGTTAACCATCAAACTGGGATTTCAGTGCATTGCAATTTAGTTATCTGATTTTTAAAAATCTCCTTTAAAGTAATAGTGGTTTTATGCAATGTTTCATGCATGCCTTTCGCAATATAATGAACTATTTGGGAGCTTGAATTTGTAAATGCCATCAAACTGGAATTTCAGTGCATGCGATCATAAGTCATGCGATCATAAGTCATGCAATGTTCATACAGTGTGGACAGATCTTAGAAAGGTTAACCATCAAACTGGGATTTCAGTGCATTGCAATTTAGTTATCTGATTTATAAAGATCTCTTTTAAAGTAATAGGGGTTTTGCTGGAACCCTACTTACTAAATTAGACTATTTACACAGATGTATATCTTAAAACTTTCTATGTGGTTTTACATATGTCACATTAAAGCCAAGAAACTTTTAAGATGGAAACCATAAAATATATATAACATCTATTATATCTGCTTTCTTATGTTATTTCATTTAAATTGTTTTTAACATCTCATAAGAGGTTTCTTATAAGCTAAAATAATATATCAAGGGACAGTTGCTCAGAATCTGAAGATGAGTACTAGAATGCTCGGGTGTCTTCTACACCTAATTATGGCTTATAATTGTAATAATTTGATGTAAAAATGCATTCATGCCTGGATATTTTGGAAAGAGATTCATATAGATTCTCATCTATAATTCAAAGAAATCAAGCTTCCAATCAAGTATTCAAAGCTAAAAAGGCCTTCTAGATGTTGCCATCATCAAGGGTATGATTTTGAAGGTTTGCAAAGGTGATGTTAGGCCACATGATGATAACAAAGTCGATGAGATAATACTCTATTCATTAAGTATTTATATACTTAACAGAGTCACTATCCTCTATATGTTAACAATACAATTGCAATAGAGAACAATGGACACAAATGTTTGGTAGCAGGATTTATCATATATCCCGACACACAACCAAAACGTCAACTTTAAAACCTATAAGATCTTAAAATCCTATTCCTCCTTGGTTTTGCCTTAAATCCTGAATTTAGTAAATTCCATTGGAAGGTGTATTTATAGGAATTAGCGGTGCTGAGGCACACAATGCGAGATGGGAGGAAGGAAGAGGCCAGACTTGCTTCTAAACCATGCAAAAGTGCTAATCATATTTAGATTGATGCATTGTATATACTGCTGTATTAATTTTTAGTTTCATACAATTTTCTTTGGATTTAATGTTTAACCTGAATGTTTTATTATCTAGTGAAATGGATTTCATTGGCAATTTTCTTCTGAAAAAACTATGAAGAAAAGATGGTAATTTCCATTTTACTTGCAGGAAGTTGATCCTTGTAAGGATGTTAGTGACAAGGGCATTCGTATGGCTATTGAGAATGCTACCGGTCCTAAAGGTGCTTTGTTTGTACCTAAGGTAATTACTAGTGAATCCATTTCTGAAACTAGAATGAAGTGATTGAATTGTTTTTTGTTCTCTTTCATTTCAAATCTTCTAAATAAAAGTGTTTACCCCAACTGTGAATCTGATTAGGTGCCATTTAAAGTTCTTGTAAGAAGGCAGATTGGTCGTTGACTTGATCCAAGCCTCCAGCGTGCAAAGTTCATCTATGTTGAATTGATTAAGGTATGTTACCATGCATCCATCATTTGTATATAAGAAAAATCAATAGTTTGCAAAGCAATAGTGAAACTCATCTATTTCTTTGTTTAGGTAATAGATGGGCCCATCACAACTTAGCTAATGAGCTCCATTAATATCCTGTTCTGCACAAGTGCATGAACGAGGTAATTGGAAATTTCTTACGAGGACTTCAGCCAGCAAAACCGTGATAACCCATCTAATTGAAATGGAGGTATAAGATTAATTTGTCAATGTTAATATGTTGTGATAAAATTGCATTTGCTTTAATTGCCTTAAAGAAAAGAACTTGATAATTTAATTTAACAAATATATACTACTGATTTTCTTCATCGGTAGTAATTGTATGCATTTCAGGCTTATACTGCTGCAGCACTTGCATCTGATTTCACAATTTCTATTTTTGAATATTTCAACGTTTAAGATTTGGGAGATCTACATACCACACAACTCTTATGTATTTACATCTACCTAAATTTTGATATTAATATTTATAACACTTTCATGTTATATGAAAAGGTGTATTTCACTTTGAAAAAATAACTAATAGGGGTATTATTTATTTGATGTTAAAGATTTGAGTGTTATGTATGTAAATATATTGGTTGTGTGGTATGAATGTAAATGCCTCATAATGTTTTTAGAAACTTCTGTCCATGTTGCCATTTTGATTTACAATTTTTTGCAGATGGATTATATAAATACTTCACATCCAAATTTTATTGGAGGAAAAAAGAATGGAGATTGCACAACAACAAGTCAAAGCTTCAAGGTTAACAGCATCAGTTTCCAGACCCAAGGTACCTGCTATCTCTTTAATCTAACTTAATAATTTCTATTTTTGGAAGCTAGTACATAACTAGCATTATGAGCTCCGTCCTGTTCTTCTTTCTCACTCTTGATGAAAATACTTATTAGAACTAGTAGATATGATGCTTAGTTTAATACTGCTTCGTTGCTATTTCTTTGAAAAGCGGATGCAAAAGCTCTCAAGAATCAGAACTATATCAGGCAAGGTGAAAACTTTGTGGATATTTTTGCCAAACCTTTCTAAATGTATGCAAGAAATCATTTTGATGTTAGGTTTCTTTTATGGTAGTTGTTATTGACACCTTATCTATGTTTTGCAGTAGTATTTTTAATATATATCATATTGAGTTCAGCATAGTAGATAAACATGCCTTGCATGATTCCTCATCAACATTGGCCTCATCCCAATTATTTTTCGACCATGTTAATTGAGGTGTTAACTACTCTTCCTAAATCTTTTTGAACAACTTCTATTCATGCTATCTTAGGTCTATATTTTTCCCCTTTCTAATCCTTTATAGAATTGGTGTTTTTTATAATTAATTGTATATGTCAAATGCAAATATATTTTTAATTACCTTATATTGAATAGATAGATGCAACTTATATAATTTCCATAATTCAATAATTTTATACTTTGAATTCTAATATAATAATCCCTTTAACTCGCAAATATATAAAATTGTTGATTGAATTATAGTTTTATAAAACTTACCTTCTATGTGTTCATGATCTTCTTTTGCATAATACTAACTGATGCGTGCTAGAAAATTCGTGGCGGTAGAGTGATGGATTATCGTTTTAGTGTTGCACGAGAATTCAGGACGCACTCAGATAAAAATGAATCGAGTTGTGATCACACTAGAAGTTTTTACGCGGAAAACCCGTAAAAGGGAAAAACCACGGGGTCTGACCCAGTTGTAAAAATCCACTATAAGTTGATGATTACAGATGCCCCTTGTTCCACAGGCAGGAAAGAGTAACTGGCTTTCCACTTTACAACGTCAACTGATGACGTCTAGTAAGCGGTGGTTGACAGAGACCGACAATGATCAACGGTAGTCGACGACAATCGATGATGGTCGACAATGGTCGACAGAGGTCTGCGGTGGCTGATGACGGACGATGGTGGTCGACAAAGGTCAGCGGTGACTGGCGGCGATCAACGGTGTCCGACGGTGGTCAACAGAGGTCGACGGTGGTTGCGTCGATTAGTGGTAGTCGACGGCGAGGATGATCTTGGACTTGAGCTCCTTCTCAAAACCTCAAGTTTTCTCTTAAGCCCCCTCCTCATGTGAGGGGTGAGGCTCTATTTATAGTGTTTTGAGTGCAATTAATGCAGGAATATAAACTGTTTTGATCGGACGGCCCGTAGAGCTTCCATTGATCAGATGACGTTTGATGGACATTTGAGTGCCTTAACGATGTCGGAATTGAGCAGACTTGGGCTCGTTGGATTTGTCTTTTCGAGACGCTCGATTCAACTATAAACTTGCTAGATTCGACATTCGTTTGACCTTTCAAATGCCTCCGGAAATCTTGTAGTAGTGGTTTAATGACTTGATCCGAACCTGATTTGGGATTGGACTAACTTTCATATCATTAGGTCCGTCTTATCGAGCCAATCAGTTTGACTATAAGTTTGTTGAAATCGGAGCTCTGGATGACTCTTGTTTAAAGTTTGAATGTTTTTTGTTCAAAAGGCTGCCTCAAGATCCGTGCATGCCTCAAGATTCGTGCTAAATGATGAACATTTGTTAGTGACATATCAGTTGCCCCCCTATTTTTGGGCGAGATCAATTTCATCTTCCAAAAATATCAAAATTTGAAACACTTATTTATTTATTTATTGCATATATATATATATATATATATATATATATAATTAATCTATAATCCTTTTTTTTTTACGGAGTGCTTTTACATCTTTTACTAATCTTTAGATTGGATTTGATAATCCTTTTAAGTACACGCATAATTAGTATTACTTTTGCACAAAACGAATATGGGAATGTCAAATGAGCAGAAGCTGAAGCGGAAGCAACAAAGAAGCGGAATCGGTGTTGAAAGGCAAGCCTTGGAGTGGAAAATGCAGGAAACGGAACTACTATTATTATTATTTTTTATTTTTTAATTAATGAGTATTTAATGCTTCGTCACTTTTTCATCCTATAAATAGGACTAAAGGAGAAGGGGTAGAATTGTCGCGGTGCATTGCGGCGGTGCATTGCGGCGTTGCATCGTGGCGGCGCGACGCAGTGGTGCAATAGGTCGCGAAGCGATGTAGAGGTGCATTGCGGTGCGACGCGGCGGCGCAATGTGTCGCGGTGTGATGTGGAGGTGCATCTGCACAGTGGCAGAGCGACGCAGTGACGCAATGCGTCGCGACACGCCGCTGCCGCATCGCGGCGCAATGTGGCGGCGCATTTTTTGGGGTGTCTTGCTGTGAAATATTGCGGCGAAGAGGAAGGTCGTCCCCGTCCTGCGTAGTAGGCAAGCAACGGGATCTTCTTTCTCGTTGCGGCGAAGAGGAAAGTCGTCCCCGTCCTACGTAGCAGGTAAGCAACAAGATTTTCTTTCTCGTTGCGGCGAAGAGGAAAGTCGTCCCTATCCTGCATAGCAGGCAAGCAACGGGATATTCTTTCTCATTGAGGCAAAGAGGAAAGTCGTCCCCGTTCTGTGTAGCAGGCAAGCAATGTGATCTTCTTTCTCGTTGCGGCGAAGCGTTGAGGCAGGTCGTTGCGGCGACACGACGCGTTGCGGGGAAGAATTGCAGCGACGCGAAGCGTTACGATGGTACGTCGCGACGATGTGTTGCGGCTTGATGACGCGTTGCGGCGGTGCGTCACGACAACACGTTGGACGGAGCATCGTGGTGGTGTAACACATTGGATGTCCAATGTCACGTAAGAAGGTTACCTTGAAGATAAATTATCAGTGACCTTTGACTAGACTGGGGCTATGCATCATAATATTACTTGATGATGTTATTTTATATGAGAGGAGCCAACGAAAGTCCACTGAGGACTTATTAACCCATCCGAGGTTGTTTATGGAGCATTGCTCGCTCATGAACCTGTGTGGAAGGGATCATGTGTAGTCCACTAAGGACTGTTAACCTATCCAGGGTTGTTTATCGGAGTTAAAACTCGATGATGTTAACTCATATGGAAGAGGTTAGATCAAATCCCACTGGGATTGATCGTGCTCTAACTAAGATACAACCGAAGTTGTGTATTTCTCGGGTCAAGAGCATGAGATGACTCATTGATGAGCCCTTATGCTTTATAAAGATATTTTTATGTATAGGAAAGTAAGTGAATAATACTTAAGATACATTGATTATGCATGTGTTGCAATGTAATAACATATGTGGATTACATGACTGAGGTATTACTGATAATACTTGTGAAGATTTTCTGCATTCCAAGTCCGGGGCAGAATTTTAGCATCTGAATCCTTCAGTTTGAAGGTTCCAGGCTTGATCATGGTAGCCACGATATATGGTCCTTCACAGAGAGGTGATAATTTATTGCGTTGGGGACTATGACCGGCGGCTTCAATGCTACGCAAGACCAGATCACCGACGGAGATAGGTCGAGGTTTGACTCTCCGGTTGAAGTGGCGAGCAACTCTTTGGCGGTAGGAAGCAGCTCTGAGGTGGGCCACATCACGTATTTCTGGGAGAAGATCTAACTGTTGTCAGAGCTTTTCTTCATTACTTTCCGAGTCGAAAGTCTTGACTCAAGGGTTTGGAATTCCGATATCAACGGGAATGACAGCCTCGGTGTCGAAACACTGATTATATGGAGTTTCTCCAGTTGGAGTACGCGCAGTTGTGCGATAGACCCAAAGGACGTTGTGCAGCACTTCTACCCATTGCCCCCCAGCCTTCTCAAGTCGAGTTTTCAATCCTTTGAGCACAGTACGATTCGTCATCTCTGTTTGTTCATTTGTTTGGGGGTGCGCCACAGTAGTGTGCACCAACTGAATGTGAAGATCCTTGCAGAATGATGTGAAAACTCTTCCAGTGAATTGAGTCTCATTATCAGTGATAATTTTCGCAGGAAGCCCAAAGCGACAGATGATGTTTTTCTAGGCAAAGTGTTTTGCATTTGCCTCAGTGATCTTGGCAAGCGGCCCTGCTTCTACCAATTTGGTGAAGTAGTCGACAGCTAGGATGATGAATTTTTGTTGTCCAGTAGCTATCGGAAATGACCCCATGATATCTACCCCCCATTGAGCGAAAAGCCAAGGACTTAGAAAAGAAGTGAGTTCCACTGGCGGTGCATGTGTAAGATTAGAGTGTAGTTGACAATTTTTGCATTTTTGCACGAACTATAATGCATCTTGTTTGATCGTGGGCCAGTAGAAGCCTTGCCTCATTATTTTAAGAGCAAGTGTCCTGCCACCAAGATGCTCCCCACATATTCCAGAATGAACTTCTCGTAGAGCATAATCAACTTCAGATGGAGGAAGACACTTGAGATACGGACCTACAAATGCCTTCTTATACAGTTCATCCCCGATAAGGATGAAGTCGACAGCCATGCGTCGGATGCGAATTGATGTAGTAGCATCATCTGACAGTGTTCCGTCTTGGAGGAAAGAGATGATGGGATCCATCCAAGATGGCTCCCTTGGGTCATCTATAAATAGTATCTCCCACGGGCCATGGATGCTAGGAAAATGTATCTCCTCAATATACCTTCTTTTATGGAGATCTCCAGTTGTTGAAGTCGCAAACTTGGAGAGGGCGTCAGCTCGGGTGTTATGCTCTCAAAGTATATGAATGAGCTGACATGTTTCAATTTGGGCGAGAAGTGTTTTTACCAGACTGAGATACTGCACTAGTTGTAAGTTATGAGTGTCAAATCCTCCTTCTACTTGAGATGCAATAAGTTGCGAATCAGTGTATATAATCATATTTCGTACTTCGCAGTTGATGACAAGCTTTAATCCGGCGACAAGTGCTTCATATTCAGCAACATTATTGGTGGCCGAGAATTTCAAACGAAGTCCGTACTCCAAAATGTCTTTCTTTGGGGAGATGAGTAGTATTCTTGCACCAGCCCCTGAGTTTCCAGATGCTCCTTCTACATATAGTGTCCACTGAGGTGACCGTGGAAGAGAAGAGGGTGGTTCACCAGCGATAGACACTGTACATTCTACCACAAAGTCGGCCAACACCTGTGATTTGATGTTTGGTCGCAGTAAATAATGAATGTCAAATTCTCCCAATTCTACTGACCATTTAACTAATCTTCCTGATGTTTTTGGTTTTTGTAGGATTGCCTTCAAAGGGAGTTGCGTGTAAACGCCAATAGTGTAAGCCTGGAAGTAAGGATGAAGTCTCCTTGCTGAGAATACCAGGGCTAGTGCAGTCTTGTCCGCCATCGGATAGCGACTTTCTGTATCAAAGAGAGTTTTACTTACGTAATATACTGGTTTTTCGATTGTGTTTTCTATTCTGATTAGGACAAAGCTTATTGCATGGGTAAAATAGCTAAATAGATAAATAACATTTCCCCTTGGATGGATTTTGAGAGAAGGGGCGGTGAAGCCAGATATGCCTTAAGTTGTTCGAAAGCAATCGACAGTTATCTGTCCATTGAAAACCAGTGTTCCGTGCTCCTCTTAGTATTTTGAAGAACGACATATACTTATCTCCAGAACGAGCTAAGAACCAGGATAGGGCGGCTATACGACCATTCAATCGTTGCACCTCCTTGATGTTCTTTGGAGGTACCATCTCTTTCAACGCCTTGATTTTTTCTGGGTTTGCTTAAATCCCACGATGTATAACCATAAATCCCAAAAACTTCCCTGATGTGACCCCGAAAGCACATTTAGTCGGGTTAAGTCGTAAGTCATACTGACGAAGGAGTTGAAAACACTCCTCCAGATGAGAAATGTGTTGGGATGCTTCCAAGTTTTTAACTAACATGTCATCAACATAAACCTCCATTGTACGCCCGAGAAGGTTTTTGAAGACCTTGTTCATGAGTTGTTGATAAGTTGCACCAGCATTTTTTAACCCGAATGACATAACTTGATAACATTATAAACCCTTTATCTGTTTGAAAAGAGGTGACCTCCTCGTCCAATGAGTTAATCTTCATTTGATTGTCTCCTGAGTATGCATCCATAAAGCTTAGCATCTGATGTCCAGACGTGACATCAACGAGTTGATCTATGCGCGGGAGGGGAAAACTATCCTTCGGGCAAGCTTTGTTGAGGTCTGTATAGTCGACGCACATTCTCCATGAACCATTAGCTTTTTTCACCATGACGACATTGGTCAGCCATGCAGGATGGTGTACTTCTCGTATGAACTTTGCTTCAAGAAGCTTGTTGACTTCTTATTCAATAGCTTGTAAGCGGTCGGGCAAAACTGCGCTTCTTCTGGATAACCGGTTTAAAGGTCGGGTCTAACTTCAAAGAGTGCATGGTTATTTCTGGATCAACTCCAGACATGTCGGCTGGAGTCCATGCAAAAATGTCTTGATTCCTTCGGAGAAGATCTACTTGCTCTGACATTTTCTCATTGATGGGCGTGGTTGAGCTTGTCTGAGGTAGCATGATTGTGCTATCTGTTGATCACCTCGTATGATGCCGATCCCTGCTGGGGTTGGAAACTTGATCTTCAAGTGTGTTACAGAAGTCACGATGCCAAAAATTGATTGCAGTGGTCTCCCGAAGATAACATTATACGCTGATTTTGATTTGACAACGATGAACTGAACTGAGTGGATTATCTGTCGAGGAAAATCTCCCAAGACAACCGGAAGATTTATTGTTCCCTCGTCCCTCACTGGTCGATTATCAAAACCATATAAGGGTCCTGATGCAGGTTGAAGTATTTCCCTTGTCAATCCCAAACTGAGGAAAGTTGAATAGAACAAGACATCAACAGAGCTCCCATTGTCGATCAGGATCCTCTTTACGTTATAGCAGGGCTCGTCAATTCCTACGCTAATGACTAAAGGATCTTGGTGGGGGACTTGAACTCATTCCAAATCAGAATCATCAAAAGTTATAGGCTCAAGACGCAATTTCTTCTGCATTGGTTCGCCAGGTACAGTGACAAGGACTTGATCAATCATCGATGGGCCTCCAGCAATTGTTTGAATTTCTCCTACGACTTATGTTGCCCTCTAGTAGGAGCGTTATCGATACCAGCTGTTTTGTTTTGTACAAATCGACCAAGATATCCCTGTTTAATTAATCTTTCAATCTCTTTCTTGAGCTGCTTACATGCTTCAGTGGAATGACCACGACTTCGATGAAAATGACAATATTGTTCTTGATTCCCTGAGTTTGGTTTTAGAGCGTGAGGCCACTTAACGGCTTGCTCATCTTTGATAGTCATTAAGATGTTAGCACGTGATGTGTTGAGTGATGTATACTCTTTCTTGGGTCGATATTCAGTTCGTTGGCCTGTAGGTTGAGGAAGGATGTCGCGATTCCTCTGTTGTTCAGATTTTCTCCATTGCGAAGATTGATTATTATCTCCAGTGTTACCTTTGCGCTTTTCCCCAAATTTCTCAAATTGTTCCTTATGTGCATTGATGGCCTCGTCTGCAGTGATTTGGGCCTCAACACGGTGGACAAAGTCGACATAAGAACGAACTGTCTCCCGCATCAGTGATGAGTAGAAGGGTCCTGGGCGAAGCCCCCCGAGAAAAACCCCCCTAAGTAACTCTGGAGCTACTCCTGGAATTTGACGGGCTTCAGTAGAAAACCTGCGGAAGTAGTCTTTGAGTGACTCTCCTTCATTTTGACGAATTTCCGAGAGATGGGATAAATCCTTGATGATCATTCGATTTGCGATGAACTGCTTCGCGAAAAGTTTGGCAAGCTCGTTAAAGGTGTTTATAGTGCCCCTCGGTAGAGAGTAGAACCAAGTTCGAGTTTGTCCTTTCAGAGTAGCCAGAAACACTTGACACAAAAACGCATCAGAAGCACGCTGAATGTGCATGATAGTTTGATAATGATCAATATGCTCGTAAGGGTCGGTTGTCCCTTCATATGTATCGATGCTCGGAAGCTTAAAGCCTGTTGGGATAGGGTGTTGGAGGATCGCATTCGCTAAGGGAGAAGATTTATGGATGTTACGATGAGCGTAGAAGCGATTCTTTTTCTCTAAGGGGAACTCTTCCCGGACGAGGCGTCGTAGTTCATTGCGAATGACATTATCTGGAATGACGGGAAGATGTGGCGATGTCGGGTGAGCTGCACGAGATGGATGAGTAGAACTTGCTGTATCTAGGAGTTCAACATCACGACCTGATAGGGGATTGTTCCTTCCTGAGGAGGCAGGCCAACATGAGTTCCTCCGAGCGGTATGTTTCTCGTACGTCGCGGAGTTAATGGTAAACGAATTTCATCCAATGGTGTAGGCAGAGGCTGTTGAGCCCCGCGTAGGAGCTGTAGAATATCTAGTTGAGACTCCTCCATTCTACGCATTCGATTTTCTATTGAAGGACCTGAAACACCTTCATTGGCAGGATAGCGTCTTCCAGGGCGGGAAGACGAAGAAGCATGCTGCCCTTGGCTTCGTGACTGCTCCCTGGAATGATGGGTGTTGGAGCGGGATGCTCCATTATCACGAACATTATGTATGGTTGCCATGTAGTAGACTGCGTAAATACTTTAGTTATGGGACTGAAACTTTCCCACAGACGACGTCAAACTGATGCGTGCTAGAAAACTCGTGGCGGTAGAGTGATGGATTATCGTCTTAGCATTGCACGAGAATTCAACATACACTCAGATAAAAATGAATCGAGTTGTGATCACACCAGAAGTTTTTACACGAAAAACTCATAAAAGGGAAAAACCACGGGGCCTGGCCTAGTTGTAAAAATCCACTATAAGTTGATGATTACAGATGCCCCTTATCCCACAGGCGGGAAAGGGTAACTAGCTTTTCACTTTACAACGTCAACTGATGACGTCTAGTAAACGGTGGTTGACAGAGGCTGACAATGATCAACGGTAGTCGACGACAATCAATGACGGTCGGCAATGGTCGACAGAGGTCTGCGGTGGCTGATGACGGACGATGGTGGTCGACGGAGGCCAGCGGTGACTGGCGGCGATCAACGGTGTCCGGTGGTGGTCGACAAAGGTCGGCGGTAATTATCGTCGATTAGTGGTAGTCGATGGCGAGGATGATCTTAGACTTGAGCTTCTTCTCGAAACCTCAAGTTCTCTCTTAAGCCCCCTCCTCATGTGAAGAGTGAGACTCTATTTATAGTGTTTTGAGTGCAATTAATGCAGGAATATGAATCATTTTGATCGGACGGCCCGAAGAGTTTCCATTGATCAGATGACGTTTGATGGACATTTGAGTGCTTTAACGATGTCAGAATTGAGCAATCTTGGGCTCGTTGGATTTGTCTTTTCGAGACGCTCGATTCGACTATAAACTCGCTAGATTCGACATCCGTTTGACCTTTCAAATGCCTCCGGAAATCTTGTAGTAGTGGTTTAATGACTTGATCCGAACCTGATTTGACTCGGATTGGACTAACTTTCATATCATTAGGTCCGTCTCATCGAGTCAATCAGTTTGACTATAAGTTTGTTGAAATTGGAGCTCTGGATGACTCTTGATTAAAGTTTGAAAGTTTTTTGTTCAAAAGGCTGCCTCGAGATTCGTGCATGCCTCAAGATTCGTGCTAAATGATGAACATTTGTTAGTGGCATATCACTAACAAAGCTCTTCCCCATTTTGAACCATCAAACTTATCCTAGAACATAGAATTTACCTTCTAAGTGTTATAGGGATACGTTTTGTCATGTTTCTATTTAGGACAACCGTCTGCATCCATTTCTTCCTTCAAGGGTTGTCTCTGTGAGTGGTGTTTCACTTGTGTCTCTTTCTCGGCTTAATGATTATCTTCTCTATCCCCTTCCAACTCCCTCTCAGGTCAATCTCGGCCGCTCCGTCCCTATTAGAGCCATCAAGGCAGTGTTATCATTGTTTTCTTCCTGCAATTTTCCCATTTTCAGCTGCATACCTCTCTTTCCCGCCTCGCTGGCATTCTGCGCAGCCGCCTCCACCCTTCCCCAACCTTCTTGCATCACTCCTAGCCGCCGATCCTCATTGTTGTTGTTAAGTAAACAACAAATTTGTTGATTTACTATTGTCCAGCCATCATTCTGATTTGTTTTCGCCTGAATTGCAACCTATCATGCTGTGACTGCACTCAAGACTTGCTGCCCCTGCACCGGACAACACTCTTGCCGTCTTCCCCTTTGCTGCCCCTCACTGTTCCAGCCCTCCACTTCGTTGCCAACACAATTTCAGACCCTCCTTTTTTCTGTCCCAACAACCAACAACCCATTTTAGATGCTTCCCTCCGCTCTTGGATCACCTAGCCGACCTCCACCCATGGATCGAGCTCGAGTGTGAGTTTGTGTTGTGTTTGTTGTGAAATAACCCTTTGTTTGATAGTGTTCGGCTCATTTTAGTTAGAGATAAAAAAGTTATATATATTATTTATATAATAATATATTATATATTTATATCTAAATTTAATTAACCACGGCTCATGTGGTCATGTAGTTTTGCGTTGTTTAATACATAGGACTGGTACAAGTTTGAATTTAGCAGCCTATGCTATTTTTAAAATTAATGTAAACGAGCTAGTAGGAGCAGAACACGAGTTAAAAACGAACATGAATATTTTTGCTACGAACACGAACAAATTGTTCACGAAACATTTCAACACAAATCAATTCCGAAAAAAAAAATATATATATAAACAAGCCAAATATGAACACATGTTGAGCTTGCTCAAACACAGCTCATTTACATCCCTACATATGATGTCATATTCATACATGTTCTCATAGCATAAGATTTTCAGTTTGTTGCATTTTGAGAAAATTTAATTATGATCAACAAAACATGTTACTAAAATAAATTCTTAAATAACCTGTTGTTTATTTATGTTGTGCCATCTCACACACATACAATTTTAGGTTGCGCCATCTCACGTCGATATGCACTTTTAAAACTTCCCAAAATGGGTATGACTCTTTGTTGAAATTTTATCCTCTTACAAGTTGTAGTTCTCTCTCATAAAAGAGGCTAACACCATCATATCTAGGCAGAAGATAATTTCCCCTTGTAGTTTTCAGCGCATTTCAACCAAAAGTAGTCATTGTGTTCTCCATGAGTGAGCATCATTTTCTTGAAATCTAATATCAAAAGAGTCTCAACCAAATCCTATACAAGATAATGGTTTGAACAAATCTCATTGGACATTGGGAATCAATGATATCATAGCAACAATCACAAATAACAACACTCAAAAGTGACGTCTTGTGAATTTTTTAAAGGAAAATTTCATTTCTAAATGATTTAGTAGTCTTATCCCTCCCCCCACTCCCCCTCCCATTTTATATAGCCCATACCTCTACTCTCATAAACCTTTTATAACTATCATAATTTTCAATGTCTACTTTGTTTTAACTAAAGAATTTCAATTTACTTCTCTTACCTTTTAAATCCCACCTCCATCTTAGGTTAGATTAATATTTTCTTAATTACGTTATATTACTAAGATACTAATTTACATTTTATCATATTGTGCGATCAATTTTTTTCATTGACTCAACTTATTGTCTTTGCAAAACGTTATACATGTGTGTATGTGATGGTTCTCATTTTTGTGATCTTAATTTTTTAGTTTTCTTTTGACCATTACACTTTTGAGGATATTTTTGTCATTCATTGGAGTGACTTGTTTGAGAACTCTGGCTTCAATTTCACATAATTGAATAATGTATCATAAGACATAAATGGAAAGTTATACTACCAATATTATTTATTTAATATATTATGACAGCCAAGTCGACTAAAAAATTGAGTTATTTGGATCGGTACCAACTCAAAATCAGGTCATAGCTCATTATATTCGATTTTATTTAGCTTCCTATATAATATTTATAAATGAAAAATAATTGAAGTTAATTTTGAAGTTTACTACGATAAGCAAGAATAATGTCTGTAATGATGAGGTTATATTTATTATATAATAAATAAAAGCTATTTACTTTAAGATATGTAATCTTAAATATTAATTTTATTTAGAAAAAATTATTAGGTAGAGTATTCTTATTATGAACCATTCAATAGAAATTCTAGGGTTGGTTTTGCTGTTGCTATTCCGATGCTCTCCGAATCATCCTCGTTGATCGACGAGTGGGAGGAAGAATTCGATGGCGGAATCATCCTCACTGAGCTCCCGATAGGTCCCGGCGCCAACGCAGTACCTTCGTCGTCCCGACGCCAACGCAGTACCTTCGTCGCTATATACGTAGTCTGGAAGATGTCTCGCGCGATTGTGGGCGATTTGGTGGCCGCGGTGGTCGTTGTCTCACAGAGAGCATGTTGGTAGAGGACGTGGCAAGGGAGGCCGTGCCTTTCATCATCAGGATAGAGCAAGGGCTTTTGATATACCGAAGTCCTCGTTATCCAGTCTAAGTAGGGAGTTAGTGGAACAATGTCGTATTAGCAGCACGCCCGGTCCGTGGCTCCTACGCTACCGGAAACGCCATCTGGGCCTCGACCTGCTGCTCCGATTGCGGTGGCATCTGTGGCTGCGGTGCTTCGTTACCTCCCTCATCTAGCAGGGCTCTGGATCGCGTGCTTTATCCGGGCTTTGGAACCTTTGGGACCAAATGTATGGTTCGCGCTAACCATTCCCGTGTCCATGCAACGGTCAATAATGTATTTCAATACAAGGTGAGGCTGCTTTTTACTATACTTGATTATTAGTGCATTGCAGGATAGTGAAAGGAGTTCCTGCGCGTAATCTTTTATAAAAATTTTTGCAGTTCCTTATAAACCACCCGAACTTCTTTTCGTTCTTAAGCTTCTTCTTGATTTGATTATTTTTGTTATTTCACATCTATTTGAGTTGTTTATTTCGTTATGTAGCATCTTATGCCCATTTTTCCTTTCGTTTTGGTTTCTGATGATTCATAGAAATTGTGGTTAAATGGAGGAGAATAATTATCGATCTCATCACTCGTAACTAAAAGTTTTTTACGAGTTTCTACCTATTTGATTCATCTTATTTTTATGAGCCGACTGTTTAGTAGTGTAAAATTAACAGCAGATACGCCTGATTTTAACTTAAATTCATCGAAACTCGAAAAAAATGTGAAATAAATCTGAAAATTTCCTAAATTCAAATTTCTCTTCGATAATTTTTTTGAAGTAAATCTAGAGTGTTTGGTAGGATATTTTTTAAGTTTAATGGGATTTAAATATGGATTTAACTTAAATCCAAAAAATGTCATAAATATGTTAGATAAAGATAAATATAATTTTTGTTTGTTCAGCTTATTAAATTGATTTATCTTGATAAAAAAAGTTTTAAATAGATTTATGTGAAACACATCAAATGAAATTAATCTTAATTGAACTAAATTTATTTCAGATTTAATAATATTTAGATTTGAATGAATTTAATCTTAATTGAACCAAATTTATTTTGGATATAATAATATTTAGATTTGATAAGTCTGGATTTATGGGTTTACTAAATAATGTATAACTTAAATCCTACTTGCAACCATACACCCTCTGATTTTTAGGCGGATTTAATGGGTTTAGTACACAAGAAAATTAAATTATGATAAAATACCAAATATAAGAAACGAGTTTAAATGAATTTTGTTTAAATCATACCAAACATCTTCTTGGATTTAACATCACCGGATTTTATAAATTCGGATTTATTGCATTTACTTGATCCACTTAACCTTAATGCTGGGTGCAACCAACCACCCCTTTTAATTTAAATCATTTTAATATGCTTTGGAGGGACAGTGCACTATATATACAAAGATTTAGTTGTTAGGGTCTTTATGTTGTTGTTCTTCTAGCAAAGTGTCGACGGAAATAATTTGTCAAACTATGCATGCATGCAAAGAAGCATTTATTTTTTTAAATTAGTAATGGTGGTATTTTTAATGTGGTGCTAATGTTCTGATTGTTATAAATGTAAAATAGGAATGTTTAGGTTATTAGATATGTGCACCCATAAGAATTGTGTGAAATCTATGAATTTTTTAATTTTTTTACTACATTTTCTTGTCCATGATATTTTTTCTCTTTGGTCTTCTTTGTTGTCAGACATTATACTACGATGTTGTTATTCATCAATAACGTGGTTCCGCTTTTCTTCTATTGATGCACTGTGATTGATTTAATAACCATATCACCTCACACATCTTATTGTTGTGCTGAAGATGAATTTAGTCGTTATTTGCCTCGCTGTGAATGATGAAGTACTCTGCTACAGAAGAGTTTAGACAAACGATAATCTTAGAAGATGTGTTTCTCTGATGAATGTTGTTATAAATCATATATTATGCATAAACCAGATTCTCTTATTTTTCATTGATAACAATATAAGGTGAATTTGGTTACATTTAGCTGAATGAGTAAGACAAAAAAAAGAAGATTACTTCCTTTAAATAACTGAAAGATTTCTAATGATGCTTCTGTTTCTCATGTGGATTTTATGAGAAGCAGCCCATTAGTGTTAGAAAAAAGTGAGAAATTTCTCAGTGCTTTTTGGGAATTGTCTTAACAAGGCTAATTTGAATTATTGATTGACAAATCGTGGGAAACTTTTGCTTATTGTTTTCTAATATTTATTTGTTCTTCTCTCTATTGACTAAGTAGATCAATATCAATCCAAAGGTGAAGTCTAGAGCATTTAGGCAGGGCCTTGATGAAGAAATTGATTGAACAATTTGGTGAATTACATCTTGGGCGGCTTAGGATAGCATATGATAGACGCAATAGCTACAGTTCTGGTTCGCTCCCATTTACAACAAAAGATTTCGCGGTAGTTTTGTCAGATAGTGGTAGGTAAGAGCACCTTCATTCTTCTATTTTACCGAATTGTTGTACTTTTTCTCATGTAATTAAAATGCTTTCTTTTACAAGCCATAGTGCACGGAGCTTCTCCTCTATCATATTTCAGTATTTTTATTATAAAAAGGCATTCGGGTTGAAGAAAACTATTAGGAGGGTGATAGACACATTTAATAAATGTTTAACATGTGATTTAAAGTATGTATCGGCTGACGCAAGGAATTGGTGCGTAAATTGATGTTTTGAAGTGGTGATCCATCTACATCTTTGTACACACCTATTCCACATCTTATTTTCATGTGTATCATGCAATTAATAATTCCAGAAGTGTGTTACAGTCCTAATAATTTATATTCCCTTTTTGTGAGGATATTGGTATCTCCGAGTCTGCATTTTTTGCGTAATTTTATGTTTTAAATTTAATATCTTCTAACTTTTTATAGCCGGGACAAGACATTCAAAATTTCTATCAGTTTTGCAAAATCATTTGATATGTATGCTCTTCAACAATTTTTGAATAGGGGGCAGATGGAATGCCCTCATGATATCATCACTGCTTTGGATATCGTCCTCAGGGAGTCTTCCTCCAAAAAGTATTGAAACAATTCCAACTATTTTTTATGTTTACTTTGATGCATTTTATAAAATAATTAAATTATTTGGTTTTCTTGTTACAATTATGTTACAATTTCAAGATAATTTTTTTCACCTTAATTTGGGTCGAATAATATTGGTGAGGGTTTAGAACGTTGGAGGGGTTTTTTCCAAAGTCTTAGGCCAACCCAAATGGGTGTCCTTGAATGTTGGTAATGATTATTATTTTTTTCTGTTTAGGATTTATAAAACTATATCTTCTAAATGCTTGGTTTGTCTGAAAGGCGCTAAATTCATTTTATCTGATATGTGTGACCTTTGCTCTGCAACATCTTTTTACAGGCCAGTAAATCTTCTAAACTTTGTGTCAAACTTCTTTCCTGTAAGATCAGTTCCTACAAGTTTATCTGAAAAACGTCTGCAGATATTTGCTTCTGTTTTCATTTGAGACATTCTTCTTTCGTATTTGAGTTATATGCTCTCTTTTTTATATCCAAATTGCACATGCTATCTCTTTTTGCTAATATCAAATCATATGTGAATATTGTTCCTGTGCAAAATATTTTGGCTTTATCTTAATTATTTACTTTAGGTCAGATGTATGAATCCTTTGAAACTTTAAGATACAAACAATATTGAAAGGAGTCTGCGTGAAAACAACTCATTTACTAAATGTGTGTAGACGCTATAAAATTACTGCGATTACATCATAGTCTCTTAACGAGTTGATGTATGTGTTTTCTTTTATGATTTTCTTATTGTATTTTGGCTCCTACAAAAATGTTACAAATTTTCATCCTATCGAGCTCTCTCTAGTCAATAGTTTTCTTCAAGAGGTTTCATCTTGATGAACCAGAGAAAACTAAAGTATCTATTGCACATTACTTCAGAAAAAAATATAATTATAATCTTATGTATGATTCACTACCTTGCATTAAAGCCGACAGTGATAGCAATCCAAAATACTTGCCAATGGAGGTTTTTCTTGACAACAATATTCATAATTTTTTTTCTTCAAATGCATTGCTTTTAAGCTTAAGCAATTTGTTGTTCAGCTTTGACGTTGCAGCTCTCATTTTTAATAGGTATGCAAAATTGTGGATAGACAGAGATATGTTTAGAAGTTAAACGCTAGACAAATAAAGGAAATATTAAATTCAAATTGTAAGCATCCAACTATTAGGGAGAAGAGCATTTTGGAGGTTACATCTTGTGATTTTAAATCTGCTGTAGAACTTTATTTTGTTTTTACATTTTAGTTTAATGGGTGGGTTACTTCATTGATCCTACAATTTATGGTGAAATCTTGATTGCTGTTGCAGCTCGTCAAGAAAAATAATTATAACAATGATATATTTGCAAAAAACTTTGGAATTGGGGTTCAACTTAATCTTACTACATTAGAAGCACGAGTGCTAAGTTCTCCAAAATTAAGTTGTTACTCGGTCATTATTTTTATTTTTTCTTAATCCATTCAATTAAAAATATAGAAGAATTTCTTAAATGTAGCTGAAGTATAACAATAGTGGTCTTGAGGAGTGTGAATCCAATGCTCGTAAATGTAATATGATTAAGAAGGTGAGTTTGGTCTACTGAATTTATGAAATTTAGGCTTCACCGTTCTCAAGTACTATGATATAAATTGTTAATCCTATGCTTTGTATAATTGGCTTCTTGATGAAAATATTGTTATAAATGGGTTTAAATGAAGATTTTTCTCATTTTGAAGGTGTATTTATCCTAGTATCAACTGATATTTATAATACATTTGTCGTACCATTGTGTACCATTGTCATAGCTTTAAATGAATTATTGTGGTTGTGCAGAAAGAGTATAAAGGCGGTACTGTTGATGTTTGGGCATGCATAAGCTTTTGTATTCATAATATGAATATCATTTGGGATTTCTGTCATGATCTAGTTTCTATGTGCAACAACATTGGAATGGTTTTTACCTTTAATTCTTTTTACCTTGAATTGTCATTATACACTGTCTTTCATGAGCTACTCATTGTCGTTTAAATGTAGGGTTTTTGTGAAGGCCCTGTGGATATTTCACGTTTGTCATCGTAAATAGAAACTACCTTTAGAGGATTGTACATCCAACCTATTGAATCCTTGAAGCTCCGAAACTCAAAGCATAGACAACTTCAATAGCTAATTATTGTTCCTCCAGAAATAAAGAGTTCATATGGTATTTTCCAGTCTATAGCTTGTTTGCTTTCTAATGCTTTCACTTTTAATTCCTAAATTTTATTTAACTATCTATGTTCCGGTCTTGGTTTGATATAGGTAGGACAAAAAAATATGTGATACTGAGTTTGGTCTTGTTATTCAGTGCTGTCAGCCAAAGCTCCTACAAGCAAATGAAAAAAAAACAATACCTTGAAAATTTAGCTATGAAATTTAATGTCAAGGTTTGTAATTGTTTATGTTATTTTTTGTGGGCATATTATTTCTATGCTGTTTTTGAACATTCCCTTTAATGCAACGGGTTGATGGTTGTAATACTGTTCTTGAAGACTCCATCACAAACCAAATCCCTTTGGTATCAGCTGCGCCTACTATTTTATTTGGAGCTGATGTGACCCATGTAGCCCCAGGAGAAGATTTTTTACCATCCATTGTTGCAGTTTGTTTCTCTCATCTCTAATAATATTGGTGGTTTTCTAATTTTTGATTTTTATTGTTAATTTTGCTCTGTGATCGTTAATTATGTCCTATGGATTGACCCTTACCTAACGAAGTACAAATGTCTTATTTCTGCACAGCCGCGTAAACAAGAAATTATAGAGCATCTCTTCAAAACTACTCCAGATCTGAAGACGGGAAACTCTCCCGGAGAATGAAAAAGGCTAAATGCAATAAATCTTGACTGGATAGCTTGAAATTTGAACTTCTAACTTTATATATCAACAGGTACCTACTTCGACCGTTCTACAGGGAGACAAATCAGAAACATGAACACATTATATTCTCTAGATTTGGTATTTGATGGTATTAAACTCATTGCTATACCTAAAGATGCACCATTGGTTAACATGAGAAGATTTGATTGTTAAATACAAGGATGGTGTTAGTGAATGCCAATTTAACACTGTGCTTTTGTTGGAAATGGAATCTATTGGAAAAGTTAGTTTCATTTTATTATAATTATAATGATTCTCTTAAAAAATTATATTTATTCTATATATATTCTTTTGAATAATTGATTCAAATAAATGATGTCATAATAGTTGTGTGTCTCAATAGAATAAGATTATCTTTCATTAATTACATTTATAGTGGTGCAGAAGAGACACCATGCACGTTTATTTCCTAAGAACACGAATATGGATGGTAAGAGCGGTAATATATTATCAGGTAATGTTCAATTTGATGGTTCGAGTAATCAATCTATGGTGTAGTTTCTCAACATATTTCGATTCTTAGGTACGATAGTTGATATAAACATTTGTCATCCAAATGAATTCGACTTTTACTTTTGCAGTCATGCCGGTATTCGGGTAGGTAAACTTATATTGCGTAGAAACTCAAACTTGTAGCTGGCTGGAGTATTTGACTAGAATTCTCTTAACTCACAAGCAGATATTTACTAGAAAACTGACAAATACCTGCATGACAAAGTCGTTATGTTCATTATCATGTTCTATACGATCAAAACAGTTTTTCTGCTGATCAGCTACAGTCGCTAACAAATATCTTATGCTACACGTAAGTTTATTATATCCTGGGAAGATTGACATACATACTCTACTCAAGTTTTATGAAATTACATATCTAACACTAAGGCTTTAATTTTTAACTACATACATACCTGTACATTAAAAGGTTAATTTTAAAAGTTGCAATGGTTTTGGGGGTTGTACATGTAAATAATTTACATGAGAATTTTGTGTTATGCATGTAAATGCCGCCCTAGTGAGTAACATGTTTTGTAGACTGAATTAAATATATTAAGATATTGTTTGTACATGTATGTTCGATGCACGCTTTCGATATCTATAGATAAATGTCATCGACTATATGAGCTTCCCTACGTTTTATTTTTTGTACTTTTAAATGATCTTTTCTGTTGTTTTGCAGTTCATGCTTTATATTATGCGCATCTTGCAGCATTCCGGGCCCGATATTACATGGAAGCAGGGTCTGAATCTGGATCAACTCAAGTCGGTGGAGCAACACGCTAACAAACAACGACCATCTCTGCTCTTCCAGCTGTTAAGGAGAACGTCAGAGACGTGATGTTTTACTGTTAGAATATTTGTAGACCATAATATTATAGCCGTGGAGAACCACAAACTCATTCAACTAAAATATTTTTTTAGTTTTTATTTGCATGATAAGTTGTGAATGGTATTGTTGGTTTATTTGTTGAATTCATGATTAGTTCTTCAATATTTTTTCTTTTGTTTTACCGATCTTAACTTTAAATTGAAGTTTTCTGAATTTTACTTTTAAACAAACATTCATTGTCGTCAAACGAGACCATTTTGCTCGTGGTTTTATACTCAGTCAATTGCTTTCGGCTCATTGGTATATGTGTCTAAGCGTAAGTTTCGTTGTTACTCATGTTCATTCGGGTCATATCATTTGATTTTTATCTATTACTGGATTTTTATGATTGTTTTTTGTGATCCATATTTAGTTCTTCAGTTTTCTTTACTTCTAAACATTTGCGTTATGATTAAAATGAGATAATAAATATATTGAATTACCACAAAATTAAATGTCACTTATGACATGGAAAATCACTTGGATTTTGAAATATTGTCATTGCATATAAGATGATGAGATATTTTCAACACTAGAACAACTTCTTTATACATAAAAATAGACGCAGTAATTAAGCTACACATAATAACCGTTCTTGTCGTTCATGTTCATTCGGGCCGGAAGCTTCATTGCATATATATATATATATAT
>JXCR01128519.1:351284-366116 GCA_002079205.1 Phalaenopsis hybrid cultivar | reverse complement strand
TATATATATATATATATATATATATATATATATATATATATATATATATATTGCGACAAGAACGGTTATTATGTGTAACTTAATTATTACATTTATTTTTATGTAGAAAGAAGGGGCTCTAGTGCTGAAAATATCACATCTTATTTGTAAGGACAATTTGTCAAAAATCTAAGCAATTATCCATGTTATAAGTGACATTTAATTTTGTAGTAATTCAATATATATTTATTATCTCGTTTTAATCATAACACAATTTTTTAGAAGTCAAAAAAATTGGAGAACTAAATATAAATGACAAAAAACAATCATAAGAAACATGTAATAGATGAAAAACAAATGACCGAATGAACAAGAGTAGCAATGATACTTACTCTTGGACACATAGACCAATGAGCCGAAAGCAATTGACTGAGTGCAATACCTCGAGCACAATTGTCTCGTTTGACGGTTAGGAAGGTTTGTTTAAAATCAAAATTCAGAAAAGCTCCAATTTAAAGTTAAGATCAGTAAAACAAAAGAAAAAATATTGAATGACCAATCCTGAATTCAACAAATAATGGGTTTGTTGTTCTTCACGACTATATTATTTTGATATGCAAATATTCTAACAGTAAATCATCATGTTTCTGACGTTCTTCTTAATAGCTGGAATAACAGAGATGGTCGATGTTAGCTCGCGCGTTGCTCCACCGACTTGAGCTGATCCAGATTCAAACCCTGCTTCCATGTAATATCGGGCTCGAAAAACTTTAAGGTGGCATAATATACAGCAGGAACTGCAAAACAACAAAAAAATCCGTTAAAAACTAGAAAAAAATCAAATGCAGGAAAGTGCATATAATCGATGATAATTACTTACAGATACCGAACACATGCATTGAACATATATTTACAAACAATATCTTAATATATTTAGTTCAGACTACAAAACATGTTACTGGGGCGGCCTTTACATGCATAACACAATTCCCATGTAAATTATTTACATGTATCACACCTAAAACTATTTTAACTTTTAAAATTACAATATAATTTTTTTATGTGCAGGTAGGTAAGTAATTAAAAATTAAAGTCTTGGTGTTAGATAAGTAATTTCATAGAAATTGAGTAGAATATATATGTAAAACTTCCCAGGATATAATAAACTTACGTGTAGCATAAACTATTGGTTAGCTACTGTAGCAGATTAACAAAAAAATCGTTTTGATCATAGAGAACATAATAATGAACAAGATGACTTGTGTCATGCAAGTATTTGTCATTTTTTCTAGTAAAAATCTGCTTGCGAGGTAAGAAAATTCTATCCAAATATTCTGACAAACTACAATTTTGAGTTTCTACGTAATAGAAATTTACCTACCCGAATATCAGCATGACTGCAAAGCTAGAAGTTGAATTCAGTGGGATGACAAATACTTCTATTAACTACCATACCTAAAAATCAAAATATGTTGAGAAGTTGTACTCTAAATTTATTACTTGAGCCATCAAATTAGACATTACGTGACAATATGTTCACGCTCTTATCAATCATATTCACATTATTTGGAAATAAAAGCGTATGGTGTCTTTTCAACACCACTATAAATGTAACTCGTGGAAGATAATCTTCTTTTATTGAGGCACGCGTTTATTATAAGTATCATTTGTTAGAATCAATTATTCAAAAGAATATAGAGAAGAATATAATTTTTTTAAGAGAATCATTATAATCATAAAAAAATAAAATTAACTTTTTCAAGAGCTTCCATTTCCAACAAAAGCATAGTGTTAAATTAGTCTTCACCAACACCATTCATGCTTTTAACAATCAAATCTTTTTCAGGTTAACCAATGGTACGTCTTTAGGTGTAACAATGAGTTTAGAATACCATCATATACCAAACCTATAGGATATAATGCGTTTAGATTTCCGATTTGTCTTCCTATAGAACGCTCGAAGCATGTTTCTGTTGATATATAAAGTTATAAGTTCAAATTCTAGGCTATCTAGTCAAGGTTGATTTTATACTTAACCTTAACATTCCCTCGGGGGAGTTGCCTGTCTTAGGATCCAGAGAGTTTTAAAGTGATCCTCTATAATTTCTTGTATATATGACTGTGCAGAAAAAAAAGTCATCTGTACTTCGTTAGGCATGACCAATCCATAGATGCAACCACCTGGAAGAAGGTAACCCATAAAACAAAATTAGCGATAAAAATCAAAAATTAGAAAACCACCAATATTATTAGAGACGAGAGAAACAAACTGCAGCAATGGAGGGTAAAGAGCCTTCTCCTGGGGCGGATGTGTCACATAAACTCCAGATATAATAGTACGCACAACTAATACTAAAGAGATTTAGTTTTTGATGGAATTTTTAAGAATAATATTACAGTCACCAACCTGTTGCCTTAAAAAGAATGTTCAAAAGTCGCATAGAAATAATACAACTGTAAATGATAACAGAAACAATTACAAACCTTGACATTGATTTTCAAGGCTAAATTTTCAAAGTAGTAACTATTTGTCTTAGCTTGTAGGTGCTTTGGCTGACAGCACTGACTAATAAGACCATGCTCAATGTCATATATTTTTTTTATCTTACCTGTCAAACCAAGATCGGAACAAAAATACCAAAATAAAATTTAGTAATTAAAAGAGAAAGCATTAGAAAACAAACAAACTATAAGTTGGGAAAATACCATATGAACTCTTAATTTCTGAAGAACAATAATTAGTTATTGAAGCTGCCTATGCTTTGATTTTAGCTTCTTCAAGACTTCAATAGACTGACTGTGAAATTCCCTCAAGTTATTTTTTATTTGCGATGACGAACGTGAAATGTCCACAACGTTTTTATTAAAAAATTGCATTTAAACGACAATGAGTAGCTCATCAAAGGCGGAGTATAATCAAAATTTAAGGTAAAAGAGCTTAAAGGTATAAATCATTCTGATGTTGTTGCACATGTAAATTAGATCATGACAGAAATTTCTAATGATATTCATACGATGAAGACAAAAGCTTATGCAACCCAAACATCAACAGTACCGCCTTTCTACAATTTATATATATTATTTATATAACACTATATTATACATATTTATATCTAATTGTAAAACACTACATCTTATGTGTTCAAGCGGTTTTGTGTGTCCTATTACTTATGAATGGTGCAGCTTGAGTGCAACACTCTACATTTTTTTCTAATTGATTTAAAAGAGTCAATTTTGAGTCGAACATAAAGAAGATTTTATAAATTGAGCAAATACAAGCATGTTCACGATCAATTTTGTACACAAACAAATTTTGAACTAAATTGTTTCAAAAAGAGTCCATGTTCACGTCAAATGCTTAAATTTTTATAAGATAAAATTGAATGTTTCTAGTTGAAGAACTTAAGTACATAAATTTATTATGAAAATAAGAAAGTAAAAAAGATAAAATAAAAGAAAATGAAACAAATTAAATTACCTTAATGATTAAGCTCATACATAACTTTATTTAGTTACCTCTAATATCTTAATTCTTGAAACATTTTTTAATTGCATGTTGTTTTCTTTTCTTGCTTTGTTATCATCGTAAATGCTTGAGATAGATGGATAGATATAATGACTTAAAATGTTTTTTTTTTTATTATTTATAATATTCTAGCATTCTAATTGTGTGAATTTCATTTAAAAGATATTCAAGGCACACACATTATACACATATGCACAATTTTTTGTTATTTTAAAAAAGAGGCAAGTAATAAAGTTACATGAATTCATGCATTAACAACAATTAGCATAGTTTTAACATGAAGATTATTTATGCTTCTTTTAAAATTTGAATAAGATTAAAAGTATTCTAATTGTGTGAATTTCATTTAAAATATGTTCAAGGCACACATATTATGCACATTTGTATAATTTTTTGTTATTTTAAAAAAGAGAAAAGTAAAAAAGTTACACCGCTTCATGCATTAACAACAATTATCATATTTTTATCATAAACTTTTTCTATGATTCTTTTAAATTTCAACATTTGTTCAACAAGTTTTAAGTCCTTTGTCTTCCAAACATTTTTTTTGTTGTCGTTCAAATATTGCACTTATTTCAGCATGAATCTCACTTGTTAAAATTTTATCATTTGCAAAAAGCAAGCACTAAGGCACGATATTTTAAAATATCTATGTTAAGTATTTCCATAATCAAGATAAAGAGATGCAAACTCATTGCTATTATTAAATGTAATTTAATTATAATTGTAAAATCTTTTGTCTATTCACGATTATTAATACCATCCATTGCTCGCTATATATGTTTTTAATTTCAATATGCTTTTGAAACACCTAGTGGGATTAGGGCTTTGTTGTTGTTGTATGCTTTTGAAACACACGTTTAGATTTAATGTGCACCAAATAATTCTTAGGATACATGATTATGCCTTTTCAAGGTAAATAGAAGTCATAATTTTTCCATTTTTTTGTATATGTTTTTCTCTTTATTATTTTAGCAAAAAAAATTCTTATATTATACTTAGACTATTTTAATTCTATATTCAATGTATAAAGTTTGATTTTACTAGTATCAGTTTATTTAGTTAGCAAATTTTGATTACTTTGCTTTGAAATGTTGCTTAAACACTGACGGTTTTTCATCAATATCAGTTTTGTAAATAAGTATCATTTGTGTTTGAAGACATTTTTAGTAACATGTGTAATTGAGCAGCTATGATAATCGCTTCAATTGTTTCCGCTCAATATGGGGACCATTTAGTTATTAATTATTGTTGTTAACTTTGTCAACATAATTTTTTTTTGTGCTTATACACAATTAACTGTCGTGAATTTGTGTTACCGTCGATGTGGCACTTACGTATGTTATTTCTTCTTTTATTATAAATTTTCTAACTTAAAGTTCTACATGAATTAGCATGACTTTTTGTTCAATATGTTTGCTTTTTTTATAAAATATTTAAGATTTTTTTTCCAGGATGGTTTAGATGGTGATAAGTTACAGGCATCTGAAAAGAGTCAAAAATCTAGTGCCATCCTTGCTAGGGCTGGAGCAAATAGAGTTCTTCATGATCAGGCTCCGGTGAACCCTTGGGTTGACTTTATGAATACTTCTGCTATAATTATCTCCGCTGAGAGCTGCAACAACAACAACAACAAGCATTTGTCACTGAGTGGGTTCAAATTATCCCCATTGAGAGCTGCATTTCAAGTTAATTCAAGTTATTTTCTATGGTCAAGTGCCTAAGAAGTATCCAAGTCTTAACTGTGCCATAAAAAAAAAGTTTCTTTGATTTTACTGCATTATTAATCCCCAATTTTCTGGTAATTAAATTGGTAAACTTAGAGGGTTCCATTGATCTTATAAAATCCATTTTTCTTTTATGCACAGAATCATATGAAATTTCAAACATTTCAGGAAGTTCAAGCGGAAGTGGACCCATTTGAGGCAATTCGTCCATTTTTGGTGTTAATGAGAACCATGCACCAGCAAATCCAATAAGTCTGTTACTTTTCCTTCCCACAAATTGGAACGTTCACTCTTTATCATCCAACTAAGAGAGGTTAGTGTCATATTAAACTCAATGTTCGCTCAAGTTTGGCAATTAGATTACTTTCTTACGACTTCTAAACTGTGGTTTGCTGCAATATAGCCTCTAGTCATCTTGAAGCGTGCAAAAAATCAATTGGAGCATGAGGCTTTGGAATTTTCCATTACAAAATCAATCAGAATATTCTGTGATCTTGTCTGATAGCTAATACTAATGATCGTCATAATTTCATGTGTTGTTATTTTTGCTGCTTTAATTGTGATGTATATGTGGATCTACTGCTTTCCGAGATGAAATTTGCATATTAGAAGTGTTTCATAATTATAGGCTGGGCGAAGCATGTATGTTTGGATTTAGCTGATGTTTCTCCTAGTTCAATATTCTTCAAACTTCCCTGCCATTTTTTTTTTTGGAAGATTTACATCCACTCAATTCTTATTTACATATCTAACACCTAAATTTCAATGTCTACATATATGCCACCCTACCTATGCATGAAATGATGTATTTCACTTTTATTAAGTTAAAATAATGATTTTTGATGTGAGAAGAAATTTGGGTGGTATGAATATAAAAATTGAAGTTTTGGTTGTAGATACGTAAATGCATAGGAATTTGGTGGTATGCGTGTAAATGCCCGTTTCTTTCATTTAAAATGGATGAGTTTCGTAAATTATTTTCTTGTTTTATTTATCTGTTTAGTATTCATTCGATTTATTATTTGTGGATTGATTTGGTACTGACTAAGGCACGTAATATTAACAGGAAAAGTCGTCGCACCTTTTGGTTATTTCATTGGGCGAATCCCATAGCCGACTCTCGTGTCTACTGTTTAATGAAAGTGGCTCAACAGAAAAGCTGTATATAAAACTCAAATTTTCTTTTTTTCATTAGTTTGAGCGACATTCACCTTGTCAATGAGTGAGTGATGTTGTATTGATGTTCATATAATTTGTAATACAAGTTTAGTTCTAGGAATGTTTTATTTGCTCTGTAGACACTCAGAATATTGATGTCTATCGATCATGATTTGAAGTTTTCTAAAGCCTTGTGGCAACTTAAAAACAAGCAAACCTCAAATTTTAAAGCGTTCTGGCAACTTCATGTTTACCACTCAATTCTTATCTATTTACATACCGAACACCAAATTTTACTTAATATGTAATTCTTATATTAAGTAGTTTATTCAAAATTAAGTGTGGAAGCTAAAACACTAAGCAAAATTGAAATGTTGTCAGGATAACGCTATCCTTGAGATCTTTCTTCATGGATTTGCTGATTGCGTTTACTGCAAAACCTGAAGAACCAGATGTAAGGTATGGTCTTCTATAAACCATTGCATCTTCCTCCAGCAACATGTATGCCCCACAGCTAGTCAGAATTTTATCACTGGCTCCAAGAGGATCCTGAAGTAGTAGTATTTCAGCGATTAATCGCCAGATTGGTGTTATTCGGTGATTAATCACCGAATCGCGGTGTCATTTAGGGTTATTCCGCGGCGATCCGGTGTTATCGCCGGAGTTTGCACTGGTTTGCGGCGCAAGTGTTATTGGCGGTAGTGTCGCGGGTGTATCACGAGTGTAGTGCAAGCTTGCGACAGTGTGCAGCGGAGTTACGACGCGGTATAGTGGGGTTATGCGAGGCACGGAGTTTGGTGTTATCCGCGGTGTTATTTTGTTAGTGTCGTGGTAGTATTTCACGGTTGCGGCATGGAAACAAGACAGATTGCAGTGTTATATGGCGGCAACATTATTTTGGTGTTATTTGGAATATTCCGACGGTGTTATTTGGGATTGCGACGCTTTTGAATGGTATTATTGAGGTGTATTTTGCTCGGGCTAGCCCAAATCAGCCCAAGCAAACCTAAACCCCTTTCCCAATTCAATTTTACCCCGAAGCACATGGCATAAGGCAATTGATGGTTTGATGCTTGCCAATTTGAGAATTTGAGTGTGATTTGGCAATTTTGAATCAAGGCTTGGAATTTAATGGAGACAAACTTAATGTTGAGTATGGAAATCTAAATTCAAACCTATTTTCAAACCTTCATTCGAAGATAGGTTAGAACATAGTTCAAATATTTGGTAATAGTCCAAAGGTGCTCTTATAATCTTGTTGTGTGCTGGAAAATTTATAATGATAGAGTCATAAATTAATTTCTTGGCAATCTATGAAGATCCGCAAACACACACATAGATAAAAGAAACATTTTAAGAGAGGACTTCTGAGATTTTATGTGGAAAAGTCTGAATGAGAAAAAATCATGAAGTCTAGTCTAGTTAAAAAAAAATCATTATATATTTCAAAATGCGGTATTTTACTATTTTCTCTAGGTCGAAACTATGAGGTTACGATTTTCTGACTGAGTTATGAAGATCAAACAACAAACATTTGAGAATAATAATTGTATTATAATAATCTCTAATGGTGATTGATGAGAATTTTCGGTAGTCGTCGACCTCCCATTTTCTTCAAAACTGTAGCACTTAGATCTCAGCTCTTAGCGCCCCCTTTTCATGTTGGAAATTGGATTCTATTTATAAGGCATTTGGGTAAATTTATACAAAATACTAATGCACTCCATTAGATGGTTTGTGTTGATTCCCTTGATTATAGATCATTTTTTAGCTGTTTTGTGTCTTAAAAATATTGTAATTGAGTGATCTTGAGCATGTTGGATTCTTCTTAGCAAGATGTTCAATTTAATTATAAGCATCTCAAATTTGAAGATCATTTGACTATTCGATTAATTTTTTAAAGCTTCTAATAATACTTCAAGTACTTGATCTGATGTCATTTTAAGCCCAAATCACTTTTAATATCATTAGGTTCATATTATGGAGGTCTCTAATTTGACTATGAAGTTATTAAAATCAGAGCTAGGATGATTACTTTTTTAGAATTCTTTTATCCAACTTGCATCAAGATTGATGCTTGATGATTTGAATTTTTTTATGATATATCATTTGCCCTTTATTTTCAAATGATAAAGTCTACATCATTTGAAAAAAAAAAATATATTACATCTTCAAAAGAGTTAAGTATATTACTATAATTTTCAGAAAGATTACAAGGCATGTTTGTTTCTTGGAAACCAATGTAGACTTCTCTTCAAACTCATAAACCACTTCTATCATAAATTCAATCATTATTGAATTTTTATTGTCAATCAGAATGAGAATCGGTGAATTCTTGTAGTGGCAGACACTAATAGGAGCACAACGACAGACAAACATACATCAGTGGTTGTGTGTTCCCTAGTGTGGGTGAATGCATGCACACACACGTGTTCTCGGAGTGACTTGCGAGAGTGCGTGCACATACAGTAGTTGCCATGTGCGGTCGTGCAATGAAGCCCACAAATGCGCATAAGGCCTTAAAGCAATGGGTGTGCGCTGACATGCATTACCAAGAACGTGTGAGGGCTTGCAACAATTGGGGCACACATGTACACAATGACTAGAGCCCACATCAATGTGCACAACATATAAACGATAGTGATCGCCCCAATTAGTTCAATTTTTTTTTTTAATAATTGAAAACTTTGATTTTTTTTTTTTATATATTACGGAATAGTTTTCTTGAAATTTAACATCAAAAGAGTCTCAACCAAATCTTATACAATATAATGGTTTGCATAAATCTCATTGGATATTGGGAATCAATCATATCATAGCAAAAATCACAAATAGCAACACTCAAAAGTGATGTGTTGTGAATTTTTTTAAAGAAAAATTCATTTTCTAATGATTTAGTTGTCAAAAAAAAAAAAATAATAAAAATATATATATAAATACTTTTAAAAATTTTTTTTTTCCAAATGATTTAATTTCTTTTAAATGTTTAATGGTCCTTATATAACGCATCACTAATAAAAGTATTCATATTATAAGCGTATATATCCCCTAATAAAAATATAAAAGAAAAAAAATATATTCTATTTTATTTGGCATCATATATAATTTTTATAAATGGAGCAAAATACTTGCGATCGTCGACGAGCTCCCCAATGCCCCCTGCACCTTATTCAGAATCGGAATCAATGAGATTCCGAGCGCCGCCTGTTTGGACGGCGACGACTCTGTGTTGGAGCCGGAAACCGCTCGCTCCGACATCGAATTCTTCTGATCAACGAGCACACAACGACAGTATTCCGGCTGCGCTCAATATGAACCTGCTGCATTCCGGGAGTTCTCGGAATCCTGTGGTTGTGCTGGTTGATCAGAAGAATTCGATGTTGGAGCGCGCGGTTTCTGGCGTTAATACAGAGATGTCGTCGTCCGAACAGGCGGCGCTCGGAAGCTCATTGATTCCGATTGTGAATAAGGTGCAGGACAGCTTCGCACAGCTGGAGAGCTCGTCGACGATCGACCTGCAGCAGGTGGCGGTGGTAGGAATTAAAATCAGCGGCAAGTCGAGAGTATTGGAGGCGCTCGTCGGCCGAGATTTCCCTCTGATATTTGCACGCGACGCCCGCTTTTGCTTGAACTGGTTAACATTTCTCGCTGGCCGGATGCGCCAGCAGGCGAAGAGGATTGGGGAGAATTCTCACACCTTCCCGCGAAGCGGTACTACGACTTCTCGGAAATCCGGCGTGAGATTGAGGTGATGAGGCGCAACACTTTGCGCTTGTAGATCATTCACGCCTAATTTCTTTTTTTTATTTTGTTGTATTGGGAAGATGCGCGAACCTCGCATGCTGCTTGTTTTGCTACATTGGCTGTGTTTATAGTTTATGCTTACATATTCTTTGACGCATTTTTCAAATTTAAAGCCATAAGAAGGAAATTTCTGCAGAAATTGTGCTTCTTAGGTAGGCTCCACTAGTGAGTTTTGAGGGATTTTGTTGCAGATTTCCCGTGCCAGAAGTTTCAATGCAGTAATGAGTATTTTCCCCAGCCAGTGAAATATGTTTTTCGTGATTCTAATTGCTTTTGCACCTAATTCAACTAAATTGTGCTTTTAGACCCTTTGACATTTGTTCTATAAGTCTATTGCTGTATTGACTAATGCACTTTATGGCTTTTATTTATATTTTCATTTTATCTATTGGTCAGTGTTTCGTGAAATTGAATAGTAAATCTACAGGCTCAAACTGACCGTGAAGCTTTGGGTAACAAAGGAGTTTCAGACAAGCAAATTCTTTTGAAGATTTTCTCTCCAAATGTTCTTAATATCACCTTGATTGATTTTCCCGGAATAACAAAGGTTCCAGTAGGCAATCAACCAAGTGACATCGAAGCTATAATCAGAACAATGATACTGTCATACATTAAGCATGAAAATTGTATAATATTGACAGTTTTACCAGCAAATGCAGATTTATCAAACTCCGATGCACTTAAAATGGCCCGGATTGCTGATCCAGATGGATGATGCTCTGATTACTTTTATGCTTGTATGTTACAAATCAGGATTGTAAATTTGTCGAGTGATTTGTTTGTTCTGAAAAATAATGAAAATTAAGGGGCATTTACATTCATAACAACAAATTCTTATGTTTTTACATATCTAACACCTATACCTTACTTTTACATTTATACCGCCCAAATCTTTCATATCACATAAAAAAATGCCACTATTTCAACTTTTAGAAAATGAAATGCACATTTTCATGCATAGGTAGTGTGTCATACGTAAAAATTGAAGTTTAGGTATTAGTTATTTAAATACATAAGAATTCAGTAGAATGTATGTAAATTTTCTTAAAATCACATTGCCAACTCGTCTTAGATGGTTTGGCCATATTAAACGTCGACCATTAGATGATCCGATTAGGAGAGTAGATGCTTTAAATTCGACTTGTGTTAAGAAAGGCAGAGGTAGACCTAGGAAGACTTGGGCTTATTGTATTAAAAATGATCTTAATTTACTAGAACTAAATGAAAATATGACACTAAATAGGACGCAATGGAGAAAAAGGATTCATGTAGCCGACCCCACGTAGTGGGATTAAGGCTTTGTTGTTGTTGTACATTGCCAAGTCATCTTTTTGATATCCTTGTTCTTTCAGGTTCTCGAACGATTGGCGTCATCACAAAGGTAGTATATTTATATGCCATTTATATTTCGGTAAATGTTGTTTTTTTTTCTTTGCTAAGCTAATTATCTCTTTATGACTTACAGCTAGATATAATGGACAGAGGTGCAGATGCATGTAATTTTCTACTGGGAAATGTGATTTCTCTTCGACTTGGCTATGTCGGTGTGTTTAATCGTAGTCAACAGGTAATGACCCATAATTTTTTTTATAATTGCAGATTTTTAAGTCCTTACCCTAAAATGTCAACCAAGAGTCATAACCATTTTGGGAAGTTTTAAGAGTACAAATCGATGTATGTGTGTTGGGTTTTGGGGTTGGGGTTGGGAATGGGGGGGTGCGTTGCTATTTATAATATGTGGAGTATGCCATCCTAGTATAACTACAAGTCAATGCAGGTTATTTAAAAATTTATTTTAGTAACATGTGTTGTTGATCATAATTTAATTTTCTCAAATGCAACAAACTAGACATCGTATCCTATGAGAACATGTCTGAATATGACATCCTATTTAGGGATGTAGACGAGCCAAGTTTGAGCAAGCTCAATNGGGGGGGGGGGGGGGGGGGGGGGGGGGGGGGGGGGGGGGGGGGGTGCGTTGCTATTTATAATATGTGGAGCATGCCATCCTAGTACAACTACAAGTCAATGCAGGTTATTTAAAAATTTATTTTAGTAACTTGTGTTGTTGATCATAATTTAATTTTCTCAAATGCAACAAACTAGACATCGTATGCTATGAGAACATGTCTGAATATGACATCCTATGTAGGGATGNGAGTATGCCATCCTAGTATAACTACAAGTCAATGCAGGTTATTTAAAAATTTATTTTAGTAACATGTGTTGTAGATCATAATTTAATTTTCTCAAATGCAACAAACTAGACATCGTATGCTATGAGAACATGTCTGAATATGACATTCTATTTAGGGATGTAGACGAGCCAAGTTTGAGCAAGCTCAACNTACACGAGCCAAGTTTGAGCAAGCTCGACATGTGTTCATGTTCGACTTGTTTATATTTTTTGATTTGGAATTGATTTATCTCAAAATGGTTCATGAACAGTCCGTTCGTGTTCGACCAAAAAAATATTCATGTTGGTTTTTAACTCGTGTTCTGCTCATACTGGCTCGTTTAAATTAATTTGAAAAATAGCATCGAGTGCTAAATTCATACTTGTACCATTCCCATGCATTAGAAAGCGCAATATATATATATATAATCATTATATAAATAATATATATAATATTTTTATCTTTAGCTATAATGAGCCCAACACTATCAAACAAAGGGTTGTTCTACAACAAACACAACACAAAATCACTCTCGAGCTCGATCCATGGGTAAAGGTTGGCTAGGTGGTCCGGGAGTGGAGGTCAGTGTTTGAATTGGGTTGTGGGTCGTTGGGATAGCAAAAGGAGGTGTTGGAATTGTGTTGGAAGCGAAGTGGAGGGTTGAAACAGTGAGGAGCAGCAAAGGAGAAAACAAATCAAAATGATGGTTGTCCTGTGGAGGGGCAGCAAGCGTGGATTTCATTTTCTAAAAGTTGCTATCTAAATATGAAGACGTGTATTTCACATTTTAAAAGTTAAAATGGTGGTTTGTTGATGTGATATGAAATATTTGGGTGGTATAAATATTAAAAGTATTTATGTATATAAATAGGTATTGGGTGGTATGTATGTAAATGTCCCTATAAAACATGCTTCTATGTTTCTTACTACCGCGGTACTACTGTGTTGTAATCTTCTGGTTGAACAACACTATGGTTCAAAGATTGTTATTTGTGAAATTTGTGCCCGTTCAAGGCTTCCTAAAACTCCTATGCAACCTTAGCTACTCTCTTGATTACTGATGATTCTATTTTTCTTTTGTATTCAGGACACCAATTTAAATCGAAGCATGGATGATGCTCTGGCCAATGAAGAGGCATTCTTTAGACATCACCCTGTACGTAATTAGCAAATTGGTGAATTTGATTCTTGCAATTACTAGCTTTAATAGCTTTCCTCTTGCATTTTATGTAATCTTCGAGTCTAAGCTTGACATCTTTGCTGATTAGGTATATCATGATCTTTCTCATTGTTGTGGAGTTCCAAAATTAGCTAAGAAATTGAATCAGGTGAGCTCCATTTGTCAATTCTTTCCGTGATCTTCTTAATATGTTTTGTCCGGGTAAAGGTTACTGCAAACTGTTACTAACTCGCTATTTTGCAATTCATATTTTAACTTTCAGAAGCTTGATATCTAATCAATTTAATGACATTTTATTGATGTTAATTTAGTTTTTCATTCATAAGAATATTTGTTTCTCAACAAAATTTAATCAACTTGCTATCTGTTTGAATTTTATTTTGTTCTTCATTCGTAAGATTATTGGTTTTTAACGAAAATTTAATCAACTTGCTATTTGTTTGCAATGATTCTTTTCTTTATAGAATTTAGTGCGACGCATTTGGTCAATTCTTTCAGGATTGAAGTCTTGCATAAATTCCCAGTTGGTGGCTGTGGCAAAGGAGCATGCTGCCTATGGGGATGTTGTAGAATCAAAGGTATGACCGGTACTAGATGTTGCATGTTGAAGTTCAATTTTCAAAATTATGATTTCATTCTGGCTTAGAGAAGTGGTAGATTCTTCCATATGGGAGGTCTATTACTTGCACCATCCCAAACAATTGTTTTTTTACGTCACGCAAAATCCAATATTCTATTTTTTTTATAATACAAGTGGTGTCGGCAGCGCTTTTTATTTGCCCTTGTATTCCCCTTCACAAAGTAATTTGGATATTTGTTTGGTTGTAATATGAACTTATGAAAGCTACCCACTTATATAGTGAATAACTCTACTTGCGGTGAATAGGCTTTCCTTACGTTTTATATGAATGTGCTATTTAATATTACGGTTAGATTGTTAAATAAAGCATAATTTATTTAAATGATTAGCATACTTCTTGTGTTTTAGGGCCCGTTTGGGACAGCTTATAAGTGCGGGCGGCGTTTTGAAAACGCCGCCTCGCTGTTTGGTACCCACTTATCGCTAGATTATTAAAAGTTGCGTTTTACCATTTCAATTTACGCACTTGTCCTTTTTTTTCTTCGCCTCTCCCGTGACACCCTCGCTCTCGCTCGCTCTCTTTCGCCTCTCCCGTGACCTAGGGCCCTCGCTCTCGATCGCAGCCGCCCGGATCGCAGCCGCTCGTCGGATCGCAGCCCGTTCTCCCGGCTTAGGATCTTCGCCCCGGCTTAGGATCTTCG
>JXCR01128519.1:329890-348321 GCA_002079205.1 Phalaenopsis hybrid cultivar | reverse complement strand
CAGACAGCATATCCGGATCAGCTGCTCATCAGCAGATTATCAGGATAAGCTGCTTATCAGCAGAAGCTGGATAAGCTGCAGCTGCCCCAAACAGACCCTTAGTTACTTTGTAAGCTTATTGTGGTAATTTTAAAAACACACACCCATTTCTTTTATGCTTTCGTAGCACAAGCCTTTAAAATCACAATTTTTTTTCTTGAAATTGAGTTTTGTGCATGCTGCTTTTCCCGACTAGTTATTGCAGGCATATGGTGCTAAAAGAATTTGTTGAAGTTTGACCTAAAAATCACAAATACAAATTTTGTGGGAGGAGAGAATTAAATAAAATTTTCTGATTCTCTCAATAAGATGGATGTTTGGCAAAAATAAAGACAATATATTGAGAAATAATTAATACGGTTTTAAAACAGGACCGGATTGGGCAATATGAGGTTCCAATTATATAAAATCGGTCGATCTTAACATAATTTTTTTTAACCATTTTTGATTCTCAATCCAATGTCAAAATTTTTTTAAAGAAATTTAAATTTATAAATTATATTAAGTTATACTTATAGCTATAGATTCAACCATCTTTTTAAGTCATATTAATATAAGCTTAGTTATGCTAAGCAAGCTGAATCATTACCCATGCTCATAGCTCACATTACGAAGCTCTCTTTTCCATAACGGTAGATGTTAAGTCTCTCTTATGATGTAGAACCAAAAAAAGTTATAATATGTAGCACTTATATTGCTAGGAGTACGAGTCATATTAGTTTGCTATTCATGATCGATTCCTCACCATCATTGGAGCAGGGATCAGCACTACCTTAATTCTTCTCTCCCAAATAATTTGCACTTTCTCGGTCTTCACCATCATTAGCTTTGTCCCAAGTATTTTGTATTGGCTTTACATAACCATCAATTTTTTCATTCTCTTTTAATAAGTGCGGCCTGAGGGATCAAATCTATTTTTTTTTTCAAATCATTTTCAAAAATTTGTAATCATTTTATTTTTGGTTTACTCATCTTTTCTGATCCAGACACAAAATTTGTTTTTCTACTTGACCCTGTAACACTGATTTTGTCTTTCTGTTCAAGTTTTTATGAGTTTTCTGCTAAAAATGATATTTGATCTTTTGGATACGGTGGGTCCTTTAATTCATCTTGTTCCATGGTTCTGAGTCGTTATTTTTTTGGGTTTTGAGACAAAACTCACTTGATGTGCGTATTGTGCTAAATTTTTTGTTTTTTTATATCTGCAAAAATGTAATTCAACTTTTTGGATCTGGTGATGCTTTTAATTCATCATGCTCTTTGGTCGTGGGCCATCATTGTTTTGGATCTCGAAACAAATTTTAGATGATGTTCGTATTTTGATAAATTGTATGTTCTTTTTTTGCCAAAACCTTGTAAGATGTTTACTTTGTTCTCGTGGTATGAAATATGACTTTTTTGTGGTATTTTCTTGCCTTTCCATGATGATTTTTCTTGGAATCCTGAGCATTGCTATGCAGCTTTTCTCTTATACATATATAAGTTTACTCAACTGTGCATTCCCACTTGCTGTCATTGTTCTAACTTCATTTTTCCTTTGAAAGAACTGGTATTGATATTTTGTTACTCTAGGTTTTACTTTGACACTCTGCAGTCTCTTATATATTTGATCTCATAAACATAAACATATGCTTCTATATTATTCGTACAGCGTAATGTCATTTATTCTGTATTACTTCTTTCTACAGCATGATCAGGGTCTGAAGCTTTTGAACATTCTTACAAAATATTGTGAAGGTAATGGTGATTTTTCTTTTTATATATTCTTTAATCTTGCTATGAAAAAAATACTAATCTTATTGTTCTAATCATAAGTCATGCGTTGTTTTATGCATGCCTTTCGAAATATAATGAACTAATTGGAGCTTGCAATAAGCGTCTTCCATTTTTCATTAATCTAAATGCTAGATTTTTGTGCAGCTTTTACTTCAATTATTGAAGGGAAAAATGAGGAATTATTAATAGGGGAGCTTTCTGGGGTGGCATGGACTCATTATATTTTCCAGTCAATTTTTGTGAAGAGTTTAGAGGTTGGACTTGCTTCTAGACCATGCAAAAGTGCTAATCATATTTAGATTCTTGCATTGTATATAATGCTGTATTAATATTTGTTTCATACAATTTTCTTTGCATTTAATGTTTAACCTGAATGCTTTATTTTCTAGTTAAATGGGCTCTTCAATAATTTAATTTCATTGGCAATTTACTTTTGAAAAAACTATGAAGACAAGGTGGTAATTTCCATTTTACTTGCAGGAAGTTGATCCTTGTGAGGATGTTAGTGACGAGGACATTCGTATGACCAGTCAGAATGCAACTGGTCCTAAAGGTGCTTTGCTTGTACCTGAGGTAATTACAAGTGAATCCGTTTCTGAAACTAGAATGAAGAGACTGAATTGTTTTTTGTTCTCTTTCATTTCAAATCTTCTAAAGAGCAGAAATGCATTTCAGACTTAAATTGCTGTTGTACTTGCATCTGATTTCACAATCTCTACTTTTGAATATTTCAACATTTAAAATTTGGGAGATTTACATACCACACAACTCTTATGTATTTACATATACCTAAATTTGGATAACACTTTCATGTTATAAATCTATGCATGAAAAGGTGTATTTCACTTTGAAGAAGGTAGTAATTGGGGTATTTTTTATGTGATGTTAAAGATTTGAGTGGTATGTATGTAAATATGTAGGAATTGTGTGGTGTGAATGTAAATGCCTCTTATTGATTTTAGAAACTTCTCTCCATGTTGCCATTTTGATATGCAATTTTTTGCAGATGGATTATATAAACATTTCACATCCAAATTTTATTGGAGAAAAGAAAGCTGTGGAGATTGCACAACAAGAAGTCAAAGCTTAAATGTTAGCAGCATCAGTTTCCAGACCCAAGGTACCTGTTATCTCATTAATCTATCTTAATAATTTCTAGTTTTGGAAGCTAGTACATAACTAGCATTATGAGCTCCATCCTGTTTTTCTTTCTCACTCTTGATGAAAATACTTTTTAGAACTAGTAGATATAGTGCTTAGTTTAATACTACTTGGTTGCTATTTCTTTGAAAAGCTGATTCAAAAGCTCTCAAGAATCAAAACTATATCAGACAAGGTGAAAACTTTGTGGATATTTTTGCCAAATCTTTGTAATGTCTGCAAGAAATCATTTTGGTGTCAGGTTTCTTTTATTGTAGCTGTTAGTGTCACCTTATCAATGTTTTGCAGTAGAGATCATCTCGAGTTTAGCATAGTAGATAAACTTGCCTTGCATGATTCATCATCAACATTGGCCTTGTCCCATTTTTTTTTTTTTGGCCGGGTTACTTGAGGTGTTAACTATTCTTCCTACATCTTTTTGAACAACTTCTATTGATGCTATCTTAGGTCTATATTTTTCCCCTTTCTAATCATTCATTGAGTTGGTATTTTTTTATAACTTGTTGCATATGTCAAATATAATTATATTTTCAATTACCTTATATTGAATAGATAGACGCAACTTATATCATTTCCATAATTCAATAACTTTATACTTTGACTTCTAATATAATAATCACTTTCTTTATTTTTTATTTTGACTGGCAAACACTAAAAAACATAACATTGTTAACCGAATTATAGTTTTATAAAATTTACCTTCTAAGTGTTCATTATCCCCCCTTTTTCATAATACTTACAAAGCTCTTCTCCATTTTGAACCATCAAGCTCACCCTAAAACTTGCTCATCATGTTCTCTCTTTTCTAATAATATATTTAACATACTTAAATTTATCACACCTAGGTGTCATTTTATCTTCAAACTTTTTTGATTGACAATTGTTAATATCACTCATAAAGTTGCATATCATGTATTCAACATTTGCTCTATCAGTTTTAAGTCCTTTATCTTCTAGACATTTTTTTTTGCCTCCGTTCAAATATTTCACTTATTTCAGCATGAATCTCACTAGTTAAAATTTTATCATTTGCAAAAAGCATGCACTAAGGCATTGTATTTTAAAATATCTATGTCGAGCATTTTCATAATCAAGATAAAGAGATACAAACTCATTGCTATTATTAAATGTTATTTAATTATAATTGGAAAATTTTGTATGTTCACGACTATTAATGCCATCCTTTGCTCGCTATATATGTTTTTAATTTCAATATGCTTTTGAAACACGCGTTTAGATTTAATGTGCGCCAAATAATTCTTAGGGTGCTTGGTCATGTTTTTTCAAGGTAAATAAAAGTCATATAAATTTTCTTTTTTCTTGTATATTCTTTTCTCTTTAATTTTTTAGCAGAAAAATTTCTACTATTATACGACTATTTTAAATTTAAATTCATTGTATAAAGTATGATTTTACTAATATCAGCTCATTTAGTTACCAAAGTTTGATTACTTGCTCTAAAAAGTTATTTAAGCACTGACAATTCTTTCATAAATCGCTGCAAAACTGCCAAATTTCGTTTTGACGCCTAGGCGCCACCTTTTAAATTGTCCCGCAATCTGAACGTTTTCAATAAAACCATCTCGTAAAAGTATTTTCACAATGTTTTTAGTGATATTAGTAATACTATTTTAACTCTTACCTTTTGATCTATGTCAGCATTTCTTATAGAAGTTATTATATCGGCAATAATGTCCATACCTATGATGAACTATAGTTATTGGTGCCCCCTAATTTTGATATAGTCAAAATGTTTTTTTTTTGTTTTTTTTAATTGATTTTTTTAATTATTATAGATTCTAAAAAATTATTAGAAATTTCAAATATATAAATGAGACAGAATCTATTAATCAGATCTATTTCAGATATTCTAATATTCTACTCCATATATATAGATAGAAAGATAGGATATATCCTATTTTCATCTATAAGACTTCGGGTGCTAATGAAACGATTTTTAGTAAAATTCAACTGTCGCAATTCTCGAGCAGTTGTACCAAAAATTCAAATTCATTTTGGATTTCCTCCTTGCTTAATGATAACCGCTTCATTGTCATCATATCGTATTATCATGTCATTGTTACATTTGAGTTCTTTACATGTGCGTACAATCACATCTCTAATTAATTTTTATCTTTCTAGAGGCATGTTGGGCGCTTTTTTTTTATTACAACAACTATAACATCGCCAAGATGAGCATATCGATGATTACCAATTCCTATGATTTGAATACATGTTAATTTTTGAGCTTCAATATATATATATATATATGTGTGTGTGTGTGTGTGGATCTACTGCTTTCCAAGATGAAAATTGCATATTAGAAGTGTTTCATAATTATAGGCTGGGCGGAGCATGTATATTTGTAATGGATTTAGCTGATGTTTCTGCTATTTTTATATCCTTGAAACTTCAGTGTCTTTTTTGTGGAAGACTTACATGCATTCTACTCAATTCTTGTTTACGTACCTAACACCTAAATTTCAATTTCTAAATATATGCCACCCTATCTATGCGTGTATTTCACTTTTGTTAAGTTAAAATAATGATATTTTTGATGTGATATAAAATTTGGGTGGTGAGAATATAAAAAACGAAGTTTAGGTTGTAGATATGTAAATGCATAAGAATTTGGTGGTATGCATGTAAATGCCCCTTTCTTTCATTTATGCACAGTTTTTTCATGGATTCAACTTTGTTATGCTCTAAAAGGGGCGAGTTTGATAAATTTTTGTCTTGTTTTATTTATCTGTTCAGCATTCATTTGATTTATTATTTGTGGATTGATTTGGTACTGACCAAGACACGTAATATTAACAAGAAAAATCGGCGTACCTTTTGGTTATCTCTTTGGGCGAGTGTCATAACCGACTCTCGTGTCTACTGTTTAATGAAAGTGGCTTAGCAGAAAAAACTTTATGTAAAACTGAATTTTTTTTTTTCACTAGTTTGGGTGTTCTTCACCTTGTCAATGAGTGAGTTGATGTTGTTTAAAGAGTTGTCGAAAGCACATAAACTAACTTTCAAAACATTGTTTTGAAGAGCGAATTTGTCTTCTTTTTAATGGGATCCTTGCATTGATGTTCATATAAATTGTAATACAAGTTTACTTCTATGAATGTTGTGTTGCTATCTTGAGCTTTTGTGATATTGGTTGGTTATTTTTCACCAATTTGATTTTGAACTTTTTATATATCTTGTATATCTTGCTCTCTTCAAATTTTTTTCTATTAACCAACGGTTTGTCCACTTGTTCAGATTAATCATACAAAAAGAGAGCTACACAATATTTGTATATGGAAACTTTTTAAGTAATTGCCAAAATAATCTTTAATTACTTGTTTAATAAATTCATTCTTAGATTCATCATGATTTTGTCCTTTATATTTTTATGATTTTAGACTAATTCTAATTAAGTTAAGCACATTTAATGTCTATTTTTTATAACCAGAGAGATGTTTTCAATGACTAAGGGAAACACTTAGGGTTCTGCAACAGGCCTACAAGGTAATTCTTCTATGTGACTGCAATTTACCAAAAATCATTGGGTCTATCATTTTAACTAATAGATCCAATATTGCTTGGGTCTATTATTTTAACTATAAAATCCAAATTTTTGGCTCAGTTGGATCTTCTGGCTGATTTTGATTTAAGCTTTGATTGAATTGAACTGGTTCGACATGTGCTTAGAATATAAATACTATGTATAATTGTATTTATGCATTTATACACACGCATATGTTGAGCCAAGAATTTGCTCTAGAAGAACAAAAATCAATTGAATAATTAATATATATTGCTTAATATTATTTTTTCTTGCTTTATTTTGATCCCAGACGCTCGAGGAACTTCCACTCGAGGCAGACATTGTGGAAAATGGTTATTCTCTTGATTTGGACTAAACTGGCTTGCCCAAAATCCAGGGTCTATCTTATTCGTTCTACTCGACATCAAACGGTTGCAATTCACCCTACACCGCTTCGCCTAAGATCCAAAGTTCGAGGAGATCAACACTCTGGAGAACAGTTGTCTTTCCTATACCCCCGGCGCTGATGCTAACAGACGTGTTTCTTATCCTCTAGTGGATGCTTAGGGGCTTTCCTGAAGTAGCAAATAAGCTTGTTTTGTTCTTGGAGGTGAGCTCCTACAGCTGATTTTTGTGTCACACCCACTTTATATTTATTTTGAACACTCTTGAAACAGCTTGCATGAAATGATAACTAAATCATTTTTAGTATTTAATTGCAATGAAGTTTGGATTCTCTTAGCATGGATTTAACTATATTAAAAAATACTAATTAAAGTGGTCACAAAAAGTAGTGTCACATACGATTTTTTCAGACATTGTTTACTAAAACCCTCCTACTTTGAAGACAAATAATCAAATTTTAAATCTAAAGATTCCTTTACCAAGATACTAATCCTAATTTTCTTGCTTTAGCATGAATCATTGGGATCCTAATTTCTTTCTTTAACATGAATCCACATGATTCTAATTTCCTTCCTTGCAATTAATCAATGGGTTCCAACACTTCAGCTCGGGCTGTTGAATACATATATTTATTCCCATCTTGGATACATCTGATTGAAACACTTCATTATTTACTCCCTTAATTAAAAGCATATGTTAGCTATTGATTGGTGGATGCATATGGCATGCAAATTATGAAACCATCTTGCTTTTCTTTATCCATAGAATTAAGATCACAGTGAAGTCTTATTGTAAGGTCCCTCTCAATCTACAAAATCCTATAGAATCATTTTCGAAGTAGTTCATAAATCCTATGAAACAATGCTTGATCTTTAACACTTGATCTTGATGTCACATTTTTCTCCTTAATTCACTATGTTGGAAAGTTCTAATAGAGAAAAAATTATTAAAGTAATTATTTGCGAAGTAATATTCCTATTCATTAATTAATCATTAATTAGTTATTTATTAGAATGGTTAATACTTAATTAATTTTAATATGTAATTTAATTACTATTATGAAATAATTACACAAAGGTTTATATAATTATAATTAATTTGCTAATATATTTATAGATATTAATTCAATTAAATTATTTAAAATTAACTTAAATAAAATTATATTAAATTCTAAAACATATCCTGCTCGCAAACCACATTTCTCCTTTCCAGCCCTGTTAAGTATATAAATGCCTAATTAATAGAGTATGATCTCATTAACTTCTTTAGCATCATGTGGCCTATCATCACTTTTGCAAACCTTCAAAATCATACCCTTGATGATAGCAACATCTAGAAGGCCATTTAGCTTTACATACTTGATTGGAAGCTTGATTTCTTTGAATTATAGATGAGACTCTATATAAATCTCTTTCCAAAATATCCATGCATGAATGCATTTTCACATCAAACTATTACAATTATAAGCCATAATTAGGTGTAGAAGACACCCAAGCATTCTAGTACTCATCTTCAGATTCTGAGCAACAGTCTCTTGATATATTATTTTGGCTTATAAGAAACCTCTTATGAGATGTTGAAAAACTATTTAAATGAAATAACATGAGAAAGCAGATATACATCTTAAAATTTTTTTGGCTTTAATGTGACATATGTAAAACCACATAGAAAGTTTTAAGATATACATGTGTGAAAATAGTCTAATTTTGTAAGTAGAGTTCCAGCAAACCCACTAAGACTAAAAGAGATCTATATAAATCAGATAACAAAATTACAATGCACTGAAATCCCAATTTGATGGTTAACTTTTCTAAGATTTGTCCACACTGCATCCAACATGCAAGTGGAGAAATAAAGAAAAATAACGGCATTTACAAATTCAAGCTCCCAACTAGTTCATTATATTGCGAAAGGTATGCAGAAAACATTGCACGACTTATGATTAGATCAGTAAGATTCGTATTTTTTCATAGCAAAACTAAAGAATTTTAGGGAAAAAAATCACCATTACCTTCACAATATTTTGTAAGAATGTTCAAAAGCTTCACACCCTGACCAGCCCATAGAAAGAAATTACATTAATCTGTTCGAACAATATAGAAGCATATGTTTACGTTTATGTGATCAAATATGTAAGAGGCTGCAGAATGTTGAAGTAAAATCTAGAGTAACCAAATGTCAATTCCAGTTCTTTCAATGGAAAATAAAGTTATAACAATGACAGTAAGTAGGAATGTAAGAAAATACCACCAAAAAGTCATTTCATACCACAAGAACAAATTAAACATCTTACATGGTTTTGGCAGAAAAAGAACACACAATTTAGCAAAATACGCACATCATCTGAGTTTTGTTTCAAGATCCAAAACAACGATGGCCCAGGACCATAGAGCAAGAAGAATTAAATGAATCACCAGATCCAAAAAGTTGAATTACATTTGGGCAGCTAAAAACAACATAACAATTTAGCACAATACGTACATCAACTAGTTTTGTTTCAAAATCCAGAAAAAGTACGGCTCAGTACCATGGGACAAGATGAATTAAATGACCCAACATATCCAAAAGATCAAATAATATTTTTTGCAGAAAACTCGTAAAGACTTGGACAAGAAGGCAAAATCAGTGTTACAATGTCAAGCAGAAAGACAAAGTTAGTTTTAGGATCAGAAAAGACGAGTAAACAAAAAATAATATGATTACAATTTATTGAAAATGATTTGAAAAAAAATAGATTCGATCCCTCAGGCTGCACTTATTAAAAGAGAATGAAAAAATGATGGTTATTTAAAGGAAAAACATAATAGTTGGGACAAAGTTACTGATGATGACAACCAAGAAAGTGCATATTATGTGGGAGAGAAAATTAAGGCAGAGTCGATTTCTTGCTCCAATGATGCTGAGAAAACGATGATGAATAGAAAACTAATACGACATGTACTCCTATCAATATATCATCTGGGGGTCAGTACCTAAATTCTAATTCCTTTCCCTTCGAGGTCGGTACTTAAATTCTGATTCTCATTCCAGAGTTCGTACCTAAATTTCAATTATCATCTCGGGGTCAGTACCTAAATTCTGATTCCTAAACATCTTCACTTCGAAATTGGTGTGAGACCCCCTTAAATGGAGTAAGGCATCATATTCTCATCTCAGCACCACTCGACACCTCTTAGGTTGGATGTGAGTCTCTGTGCTTTCCTTCTTAATGTGACACTCTTCGCACTTTTGTTACCTCTTAGGTTGGATGTGAGTCCCCGTGCTTTCCTTTCTAATGTAGCACCCCTTTTCCTCACCGGTCCCTGAGTTGGATATGATTCCCCGTGCATTCCATCTTGGTTCAGTCTTCTCACTTCTCTTAATTTAAAATTCTGCAAAAACTACAAAATCTAATTCAAAAATCTAATTTGAAATCAAAGTCGAAATAAGAATCAAAATCTAAATTCAAATCGAGCATGCCACAACTATGAAGTTCCCAATAAGGAACCTTGATAGTTGCCCATCTAAATTCATAAAACACCCCTTTATAAGAGTAAAAGAACCAAGATCATTATTAAATTTCACAACTTTGATTGAAGATTCACCCGCTACTCCTCAGCGGAGTAGCCAGAAATTGTTGGTTGTTAAAAATTTTCTTTGAAAAATATAAAAAATGTGGTTTTAATTTAAATTTAATATATATAAATATATTTTTTTATTTTTGAAAATAATATTTTAATTTTTTGAAAAAAAATGAGACTCGATGGATCTTATTCATTTAATAGTTTAAAAAAACGAGCACAACAACGCAAGTAACACACCTATCCTGAGGAATAGACAAATTACTTAGTAGTGATGCTCAATTAAATAAACTACAGAATGAATGAGATTCATCCAAGTCTCCTTTTTTTTCAAAAATTTAAAATATTATTTTCAAGTATCAAAAAATATATTAAATTTAAATCAAACTCACATTTTTTATATTTTTCAAAGAGAATTTTTAACAACCAACAGCACTATGTTCAAACATAGTTCAAAATAAGCCTAAAATGTATTCAAGTATAGTTAGAATGGGATTTGGTTTATGTAGATACAACAGAGTTGGAACAACAAATCGCCACTGCCTTAATTCTGCTCTCTCACGTAACATTCACTTTATTGGTCTTCATCATCATTAACTTTATCCCAACTATTTTGTTTTGCCTTTAAATAATCATTATTTTTTCATTCTCTTTTAATAAGCGTAGCCTGAGGGAACGAATCTCTTTTAATAAGATGATATCTACTATTAAAAATACTACTGCAAAACGTAGATAAGATGTCAATAACAACTACCATAAAAGAAACCTAACATCAAAATTATTCCTTGCATACATTTTAAAAGATTTGGCAAAAATATCCACAAATTCCAAATTTTTCACCCTGCCTGATATAGTTTTGATTCTTGAGAGCTTTTGCATCAACTTCTCCAAGAAATAACAACGAAGCAAGTATTAAACTAAGCACTATATCTACTAGTTCTAATAAGTATTTTCATCAAGATTTCTGCAAGTCCTCAAATCTTAAATTAGTAGAAGTGCCAAAAGTTTCTTCAGTTCCCTTTAACTCATTGTTTTAGAATGTAATTTAGTAATATCAGGATATGTGTAATGCAATCTATTCATCTTAACTTGATTTGCAGGCTGGCCATCAAGTACAGGAAGATTCTGGAGAAGAGCGTGGGACAATAATACCAGAAGTCATAGGCAAGGGAATGTGAATATTTGACATGAAGAAAAAGATGATTGTCAACACATCAATAATGATTTTTCATTTTTAAATAAATTATCACAATGAAATATGAAATACAATTTTCTTACTTATAACAAAATTTTAAATCGAGGAAGTTTTCCTACAATGAAATAAAAGATTGGTACTAGCTTTTACCCCCCCTTTTTTTTCCTAAAACATGAGGACTGTTTGTTCAAGCATGATTGTGTATTGTGGCACAAGATTATATGCCCAATTTTGTGAAGCCTCCTTGCAATCTATCATACTTGTCTTAGTTAACATCATGCATTCTTTATATAGCTATAAAAAACACTTCCATAATATACCGTCAGTTGATTGTATTTTTTTTCTGACAGATGAGTGCTCGAACTTGATTACTTAGAATATTTAATTTTATTGCCATTTGATTGTATTTAATGTAAACAACATATAAACATGCGTTGAAGTGGATGCATGAAAAAATTAACATTTCAAATTTGGTGTTCGGTATGTAAATAGATAAGAATTGAGTGGTAGACATGAAAATCTCTCTTTTTTAAAATGAAGATCCACTGGCAGCAATTTTGCTTACTTTTTAAGTTACCAGTGGACTTAGAAAAACTAAATCATGTGAATAAGCATCAATATTCTATAAATAAGTGGAAATCATATATCAAAAAAAAAAAAAATTATACAAAACATAGGCTAGAAATCCAATATTAAATCTACGGCTATCAGTTTTACAAAAGAGAACAACAACTTCCTTCATAACAGAGAACTTTCAAAATATTGGTGTTCTTTTAGTATATACAACTTGGGCATTAGATAACCAGCAAAATTCTTTATTTGATGACAATGAAAATTTCAGTAAATGTTCAGATTTTTCTAGTACCTCATTTTACAATTCCATTACGAGTAAAAACACTGAAAAAAAAAGACAATATGCCTCATGTAATATACAAGGACCTCCTAGCCATACTTCTTGGCATATAAAATGACATTAAAAAATATCCTTCATAACTTCCAATTTTAATGTGAGTCTGACACAAAATATCTGTCATAAGAGCTCATCTCCAAGAACAGAACAAGCTTATTTGCTGCTTCAGGAAAGTCCCTAAGCATCTACTAGAGGATAAGAAACAGGTCCATTAGCATCAGAGCTGGGGTATGGGGAAGGCAACTGTTCTCCAGAGTAGGTTGATCTACTCGATCTTGGGATCTTCGACGAAGCGATGTAGGATGAATTGTAAACGTTTGGTGCCGAGTAGAACGAAGAAGATAGACACTGAACTTTAGGCAAGTCAGTTGAGTCTGAATTAAGAGAATAACTCTTCTCCACAGTGTCTGCCTCGAGTGGCAGTTCCTCAAGCGTCTGTGATCAAAATAAAACAAGAAAATATAATATTAAGCAATCTATATTAATGATTCAATTAAGTTTTGCTCTTCTGAAACAAATTCTTGGCTCAACATATATTCGTATAGATACATAAATACAATTATATATAATATTTATATTCTAAGCAGATTTCGAGCCAGTTCAATTTAATCAAAGATTAGCTCAAAATCAGCCAGAAGATCAAATTGAGCCAAAATTTTGACTCATGACTCAACTCAATCCAAGGTAAAAAAAAGATATTCATTTTTTAGCAAGATTGGATCATATAGTTAAAATAATAGACCCAAGCAATGATTTTTGGTAAATAATAGTCGAATAGAAATGTTACCTTGTAGGCCTGCTGCAGAACCCTGAATGTTTCCCTTATCATTTTTTTTTACAGCTATATCATCTGTTCTCGAAGCATGTCATCAAAAATATTTTCTCTGGCTTAAAAGAACAGACGTTAAATGAGCTTAAATTAATTAAAATTAATCTAATAATTAAAATACAAAGTCATGATGAATCTAAGAATGAATTTATTAAATTAATAATTAAAAATTATTTTGGCAATTGCATTTAAAGTTTCTTAATAAAAATATTGTGTAGCTCTTTTTCTGTATAATTCACCTGCGCAAGTGGACAAGTTGTTAATTATTAGAAAAAAATTTGCAGAAAGTAGGATATACAAGATATACAAAAATTTTAAAATCAAACTGGTGAAAATTAAACAACTAGCATCACAAAAATCAAGATAGTAACGCAACATTCATAGAAGTAAACTTGTATTACAATATATATGAAAATCAATACAAGGATCCCATTAAAAAGAAGAGAGATTTGCTCTTCAAACCAATGTTTTGAAAGTTAGTTTATGCGCTTTTGACAACTCTTCAAACAACATCAACTCACTCATTGACAAGGTGAATAACACCCAAACTAATAAAAAAAAAATTATGTTTTATCTACAGTTTTCTGCTGAGCCGCTTTCATTAAACAGTAGACACGGGAGTCACCTATGGGATACACCCAAAGAGATAACCAAAAGGTATGACTTTTCTTCTAAATATTACGTGCCTTAGTGAGTACCAAATCAATCCACAAACAATAAATCGAATGAATGCTGAACAGATAAATAAAACAAGACAATAATTTATAAAACTCACCCATTTTAAATGAAAGAAAGGGGCATTTACATGCATACCACTGGACCTACCTAAATGGAAATGAGAAGCTTGAGGATATGTCTAATCAAAAATTGGCTTCACTGGACCTACCTAAATGAAAAACCTAAATACATTCCTGAATTTATATTTATGAAATAGATCTCTTACTAGTAGTGTTCTCATAAAATTCTTATCATTTGAATATTCTAAGTGGCTTAATATTGCAACATACAGTCATTCTTGAAATGAATAGAAGACTATAACTCTTAAACTTGATGACTAGATAATCTTGTGGTTACAGAGTTAATTCAATTACTTTAATTTTTTCTGAAAATCTCACTATGATATTTATTTAAATCAAACTTATAATATTTCTGAATTAAAATTTTACTACAATAGATCATAACCTTTATTTAGTACTAAAATTACTTGAGGACAAGTAATAGTTAAGTTTGGGGGATTTTGACCAGAGGAAAATATGTTGAGATTTTCAAACCTATTTTATACTGTTTTTGATGATATTGCACTTTAAAGAAAGGTATTTTTGATGTTTTGTTGCAGGAATGATGAATTAGGGTCATTGGAGCAAAAAGATGCAAAAAGGAACGAATTTGGAGCGAAAAGGGTCAAAATGTGCAGAATTGAACTAGGGCGCCGACGGCGCCATCGACCCCGTCGACGGCGAGATTTTTCCGAGACTCCAGAATTAATTCATTAAGAAGGTTCGCCAACAACGCCCTCGAGGCCGCCGACGGCGAGCTCGGCGGTTATGACCAATCACGCTGTGGATAATGACAAATTTTGAAGAGATGCTTAGGCAACTCTTGGAAAAACTCATCCACAACTTTAAAAGAAAATTTTGGCCGAAAATTGAGAAGACTCTAGAGTCCTGGAGGTTAAAAAGGTTCCATTAAAGTGTAAAAATTGTGAGGAATTCTTTGAGATATTGTAAAAGTTGAGGGAAAGTGAGAGATTTATTCCTCCTTGCTGCTTCGAAAAGGAATTCTGTGTGTTGTAAAGAAAGGAAGAGATTCAGAAGAACTTCGAGGAGTTTTCTTGGAGAGAAATTAGAGATAAGTTTATTTATTTGTTCTAGTTTGTATGATTTTGATTTTATATATGAATTGTGAATTTTGTTGTGTTTTTCCCATGAGATCTGAATAGTTTTCTCTGTCTTTCTGCCTTGTCTCGAGATTTGTGAAATGGTGATTTGAATTGGTGAAGCCATGAAAATGTTTAAGAAATTATGATGATCTTTTCACTTCGATCTTAATTTACTTTCAATCTGGTCAATTGATTTATTAAAATATGCTGAATTTTACAACTAATGTGAAAATTACATCCAAGATTTAGGGTGGTCAAAGCCCTTGGAAGTTGGGTGCAAACAAATAGAAAAATAATATTATCGGGCGTAGAATAGGAGATTTTAGAGTGACAGACTAAAATCCCTAATTCGGTCCTATCGTTTGAGTGCTGATGTGTAAATGTTAGCCCTCAGGTGAGGGGAACGTGAGAGCTCCGAAGTGAGAGTCGGTATCCTCTCAGCCTAGCTGCAGAATCAGCAACCAAGCATAGGACGTCAATGTTCTTTATGCCTGGACCAAAGGGTAAAGAATAGGTATGCTCCTATTTGGCACAATTCAAATGTTCTTTATGCCTGGACCAAAGGGTAAAGAATATGTATGCTCCTATTTGGCACAATACAAATTATGTTCTTTATGCCTGGACCAAAGGGTAAAGAATAGGTATGCTCCTATTTGACATAATATAATTTGAACTAATTCACTATGCCCTGGCACAATAAGTTCTTTATGCCTGGACCAAAGGGTAAAGAATATGTATGCTCCTATTTGGCACAATATAAATTCTTTATGCCTGGACCAAAGGGTAAAGAATAGGTATGCTCCTATTTGGCACAATATAATTTTAACCTATGCCTGGACCAAAGGGTAAAGAATAGGTATGCTCCTATTTGACACAATATAATTTGAACTGACCTGGACCAAAGGGTAAAGAATATGTATGCTCCTATTTGGCACAATATAAATTGAACTAATTTAAAGGGTAAAGAATAGGTATGCTCCTATTTGGCACAATACAATTTGAACTGATTCACTTTATTCGCCTAGCTGCAGAATCAGTAACCAAGCATAGGATTGTTCAATGTTTGTTATGCCTGGACCGATGCAGATTCAGTAAACAAGCGTAGGATTAATCAATGTTCTTTATGCCTGGACCAAAGGGTAACACGCAGATTCAGTAAACAAGTGTAGGATTAGTCAATGTTTTTTATGCCTGGACCAAAGGGTAAAGAATAGTCAGTAAACAAGCGTAGGATTAGTCAATGTTCTTTATGTCAGGACCAAAGGGTAAAGAATAGGTGCCTATTTGGCACAATATAATTTGAACCAATTCACTTTATCCATTCACTATAATTTCTTGACAGGGAGAAACTATTGGCACAATATAAATTGAACTAATTCATTTTATCCATTCACTATAATTTCTTGACAATAATATAAATTGAACTAATTCATTTTATCCATTCACTATAATTTCTTGACAAAGAGAAGGATGCTTTCTTATATATCATTTGGCACAATATAATTTGAACTGATTCACTTTATCCATTCACTATAATTTCTTGACAAGGTGTAGGATTAGTCAATGTTCTTTATGCTTGGACCAAAGGGTAAAGAATATGGCACAATAAGTTCTTTATGCCTGGACCAAAGGGTAAAGAATATGTATGCTCCTATTTGGCACAATATAAATTCTTTATGCCTGGACCAAAGGGTAAAGAATAGGTATGCTCCTATTTGGCACAATATAATTTTAACCTATGCCTGGACCAAAGGGTAAAGAATAGGTATGCTCCTATTTGACACAATATAATTTGAACTGACCTGGACCAAAGGGTAAAGAATATGTATGCTCCTATTTGGCACAATATAAATTGAACTAATTTAAAGGGTAAAGAATAGGTATGCTCCTATTTGGCACAATACAATTTGAACTGATTCACTTTATTCAAGGGTAAAGAATAGGTATGCTCCTATTTGACACAATATAATTTGAACTAATTCACTTTATCTATTCACTATAATCTCCTTGACAAGGAGAATGATGTTTTCTTATATATTGAATATCACATTCGTACCTTCATTAGTATACTTAGTTATTTAATTATTAAAATTACATATTTATTTCAATTGTCTATTAGTGACAGATAAGCAAATTGAACTTTGTTGTTGTGATTAAAATATTGCTTTTCTAAAATCTTAGTTCGTAGTTCTAATATACTCACTGTGGGATCGATATCTAGGACTTCATTAGAGCCCTATATTACTTGAGCGATACGTATACTTGCGTTGATAAGTGTGACTTTACAATTATTGAATATTTATTACGTCCATGTTTATCAATTCTATAACTGTTATTAACTTTTGATACCGTTGCTGAGAATTTAAATCTTTTAACAGCAGTATTGAATTCTTATATTTTTAAGCACATATAAAGTCGTCGGTCACGAGGTGGTCATTGGGATCCGACCGACCTCAGTATGCTTATAACACTAGAAGTTTAAACTTCTCGGAGGTTCAACTCAATAGATATGGATGGAGAATGCGTTCTCTGGTTACTGTGGGGCCTCACTATGCCCAAACAGTTATCTTTCCATTAGTTCAGATCTAGCAGTGTCCTATTACTGTGAATCTCAGTCCCTCTTCAAGCCATGGTTCATCCTCCTATTGTTGTACACCGATGCGATTCTTTAGGTAGATTCTACCTTTGCCAAGCGGTTTCTCATCCTAGAGACGTGACAGCTCTAAGAAGTTTTGTGATATGTTCTGACACGTGATTCACTATCTAGCTTCTTATCTTGTAGTTCTCGATATATGAACTCCTCTATGAATTCTCTAGCGCATCTCGCATTCGCTAGTTCCATTGGTTGTTTTTTTTCTTTCTTTTTTTTTTTTTTGCTCTTGCATTCTCTTCTTGTTGACGGCACGACCCCACGGTCACCGTAACTTTCAGAATGTTAAATCTAAAATTGTCCAAGAGACACACCCAAGGAATAGAGCGTAAAAGAAAGAGAAAGAGTAGAGAGAGTGAAATAATGAACAATAAAATCATATAAAATTTATTCATTAAATGAGTCTCCAATGAGTCATAAATATATTAATTTTGCTTTCATATTTAATACTCACATTTTATGATATTGCACTTTAATGGAGGATATTTTTTTTTTTTTTTT
>JXCR01128519.1:289839-314119 GCA_002079205.1 Phalaenopsis hybrid cultivar | reverse complement strand
CTTTAAGAATATATATATATATATATATATATATATATATATATATATATATAAAGAAAATAAAGCAACAAATATTTCTTTATTTTCTTTGCATGAGGCATATGAAGTCAACATTTTCTTAAAAATATTATAAGATTTTCACTAATTGTATCAAAAATATAAATTTCAAATATCTAATCTAAATTTATATTATATTAACCTAAAAAAGAATATCTACATGCATAACACTCTATTTTTATCTATTTACACATCTAACATCTAAAATTTAATTTTTACATATGTTATCTTACCTAAGTATTAAAACTATATTTCATGTTTAAAAGAATAAAAATAGGGACAGTCTTGATAAAAAAAAGTTACATGCGGGATAATGATCTGAATACATCTACATCACTGTGTATGTGATCAGTGTGTTATGCGTTGGTCGGATGCCCCTGTAATGTTGTGGGAGCGTGCGACGCTCACACGTGCCCTTCTGTAGCTCAAGGAATCCGTTGGGACGTTACCAGATGCATGTTGTCTCCGGACTAGAGTCACTCCATCCTAGTCATGCCCGATAGAGACTACCACTGATCCATAACGATTCCCCATTCTAAGGGCAAGCCAAACGATCATTCNAAATAAATTTCAAAAGCCCATACAATTTATTGAGTCAAATATAAATTTCAAATGTCTAATCTAAATTTATATTATATTAACCTAAAAAAGAATATTTACATGCATAACACTCTTTTTTTTATCTATTTACACATCTAACATCTAAAATTTAATTTTTACATATGTTATCTTACCTTAAGTATTAAAACTATATTTTATGTTTAAAAGAATAAAAATAGGGACAGTCTTGATAAAAAAAATATTGCATGCGTGATAATGATCTGAATACGTCTACATCACTGTGTATGTGATCACTGTGTTATGCGTTGGTCAGATGCCCCTGTAATGTTGTGAGAGCGTACGACGCTCACACGTGCCCTCCCGTAGCTCAAGGAATCTGTTGGGACGTTATCAGATGCACTTCGTCTCCAGACTAGAGTCACTCCATCCCGGTAGTACCCGATAGCGACTACCACTGATCCATAACAATTCTCCATTCTAAGGGCAAGCCAAATGATCATTTTAAGGCCTATGTGGTTTATTCCGGTCATGGAGAGTTTTTCGTGTTGTGAAATGTGCTTAACAGACTCCTGGAGTGAAAAATGATCCATAAGGGTCTGCCGTGACCACGCTCAATCGGGAGTGGCCACGCCTAACTCCACATAAGGCTTGAGGGGTTTGTCTTCGGCGTAAACACACCGGGAGGTAGAGTGACCGCACCACAAGATAGATCCCACGACGAAATTATGCTTTACGTTGTGGGACGATGTGATCACACCGGCCTTCCAGCGGTCGCATGAAGGATATCTTCGATGTAACCACGCCCGAAGATGGCGTGACCAAACTGTAAGACAATGAGCCTGGAGCAATTCCGTCACAGCGTGACCACGCCCAAGCCCAACGTGACCATGTCAGCCTGCCTAGATTTCAATATTTGGCATGGCAGCCTTGGGGAGGCATGTCACCTGGACCCAAATTTATAGGCCCTCCTTGGACTTGAGGAGATCTCCTTGGGATTATGAAAAGGCTGGGGAGATTAAACCTTTTTTGCATGCCCTAAATGTCCTTGATTAGCCATTTTTTACTTAATTAAGAGGCACTTGGAAGATTTTCGGTGGGGAGGCTGGTTTAACTTCACCTCTCCACCTTATTCTCCTCTATCAACACCTTTTACACTTTTTTCCTCCTCCAAGAGCTGAACTCTTCTTCCTTGGATTTAGGGTTTCTTCTTGAAGACCTTGAGGTAAATAGCTAGAGATAAAGGTGAGAGTGAGGGCTTCTTTCTCACAACTCTCCTCCTCTTCTTCTTCTATATCCTCCATTAAAAAACAATCTTTCTTCCTCCATCATTCTTTGAGTGTGTGAGGAGAGCTGCTTGAGTAGGAGTGTGGCTAGCAGGAAGCAAGACTTTTTCTCTCCTACATCAATGGATGTGGCTAGCATGAAGCAAGACTTCTTCTCTCCTACATCAATGGAGAGCTTCATCCTAGCATGGAAAAGGAATGTTGGAGCTTCACCGGAACTTTGTCGAAGTTTGGAACTTTAACAGAACATCGTCATCTTGGCTATTAAAAACTATTTCGTAACATAAAAATAGATTTCAAGCTTTCAATTATTAAAAAAAAATAATTGAACTAACTATAGAGATCACTCACATATACGTGTTTGTGCACGTTGATGTGGGCTCTAGTCATTGAGTACATGTGTGCGCCAACTGCTCCAAGCCCTGGCACGCTCTTGCACATTACCATCAATTTGAACATGGCATGATTAATTCCTCTATTTCAACCAACAAACTTGAATACTACTAATAACATCCCCATTTATATAATCATCACTTTGAATAATAGACCCGATCGATGCACCCTCCCACTTTAACGAACCAACATGAATTCTATTAATAACATGCCATTCTACAACACCGCCAAATTGAACAATTCCACTTTAACAAACAACATCAATTCGTGTGTATATACATACCTAACTCCTATACTTCGATTCTTAAATTCAAACCACATTACTAAATAAAAATAATGGCACAAATAAAGTTACCTTCCTCAAACTAGAAGGATGAGAAATATGGGAGTTTTAGTGGTCTTGTGTGTGTGATCCTTGCCATCCCAACTAGCTCCTTTAAATAAAGCTTTTGCTTTGACTTATTTTATGCAAACCAGTCTCTAAACCCCATGCAACACCAGTGCAAATTTTGTCGCATTTTGTGTCGAATAATCATAGGCTATTCCGAGGCAAATATCATAATACAATTTTCACCACGTGGTAGTCGCAAATACATAGGATTTAAATGGTATATATATGTAAACATTCCTACAAATTATCAGCAAATGTCGGTCGTTATTTGGAATCTTTTGGTTGTTTTGAAAATAATTTGATTTAACATATGTATATATAATTTTGATTTTTAAAATTGTGTTTTAATTTTGAAAAATGAGACTGCAAGGATCTCATAAATTTAATAATTTAAGTAATCAAGCACAAACTTAAAAGCAATACACTCATCCCGAGATATAAGCATAGTACTTGACAAGGGGGATCGATTATATAAACTAAAGAATTAATAACATTTGTTTTGTCTGCGAACCTTTTATGTGTAACCGATAAGTTTCTCTGCCTAATTTAAAAATTAGATAGGGTTTATTTTACCTGGGTTCCAAGTTCCCTATAAAAGCAAGCCCCTATAGTTAATTAAATCATAAATGACCGAAATCACTTAAAAAAAATCTCAATTAAGATCAGTGGTTTCGTCTTCAAGTTTTCAGAGTTTAGTTTTTAAGGTTGGACACATGAAAGTCAAGTAGGAAAAGACCAAATAGAAGGAGTTCTTTAGGACTCCAAAGGAACGAGAAATATGGGTTGTCAAAATTCTTCAGGAGAACCTCAGTGACTTCCCAAACTATCATACTGTTATTGATCTCATTTTTAGTGAGGTATAGTCTTCCTCTTAAACCTTAGGATTTAGCCACAGGGTTTTCCGTTTGACTTTCCTAGAACCCTTAGTGATGGCACCCACTTCATTTAGAAATTCAAGTCACTTCCCATCTCTTCTTGGAGTTTCACATTTGTGGTTTTTGACCTCTAGCACTTATGAGGTTGAGACCAGCATGAGGAAACTTAAAAAGAGGTCCCATAGGACCACCAAGCCCTAAGGTATCGTTGCCTACACTCCTCACTACTCCCATGCCTCACACTCACACTACCCCTCCTACAACCCTAAATTTACCCCAAATTACCCAAAATTGTCAAATCTACCTCATCTCCACCAGGGTCACCAACTTGTTCCATTTTCTGCCCCAATTTCCACCAATTACCTAAAGTTCTCAAAATGACCCAAGTTTTCCACAAATTACCAAATTGATCCAATTTTACCCAATTGCAAGTCCAAACCCCAAATTTTGCACAATACCAAACCCAAATCCAAATTGTCAAGCTCAAACCTAAATCCACCTCAAATCCAATCCCAAAATCATATCCAAATTTCAGATCCCATTCCCTTGGACACCAAAGTCAAAATAACATCAATTTACATCAAATCCTACAAAAAATCCAAAATCAAGCTCAACTCCCCACCAAGCTCAAGCTTTGATGCCAAATTTGTCAAATTTACATTTCCACACTCAACATTAGCTTTGTCTCCATTAAATTCCAAGCCTTGACTCAAAATTGCCAAATCACACTTAAATTCTCAAATTGACAAACATCAAACCATCAATTGCCTTATGTCATGTGCTTAGGGGTAAACTTGAAGTGGAAAAGGGTTTTAGGTTAGCTTTGGGGTGATTTGGGCTAACCCGAGCCAAAAACACCTCAATAATACCATTCAAAAGAATCACAATCCCAAATCACTCCGTTGGGATATTCCAAATAACACCAAAATAACATCCCCGCCACATAACACCGCAATCTGTCTTGTTTCCACGCCGCAACCGTGCACTACTACTACGACACTAACAAAATAACACCACATATAACACCAAACTCCGCTGCCTCGCATAACCCCACTATACAGCGTCGTAACTCCGTTGCACACCGTCGCAAGCTCGCAATACACTCATGATACACCCGCGGCAATAACACCCGTGCCAAACCATTGCAAACTCCTGCGATAACACCGGATCGCCGCGGAATAACCCTAAATAACACCGCAATTCGGTGATTAATACTTCATTATCCTCTTAGAGCACCATACTTGTTGCTGGAGGATGATGCAATGGTTTATAGAAGACCATACCTTAAATCTGGTCCTTCAGGTTATGCAGTAAATGCAATCAGCAAATCCATGAAGAAAGATCTCAAGGATAGCGTTATCCTGACAATATTTCAATTTTGCTTAGCGTTTTAGCTTCCACACTTAGACTGATTCATTTTGAATAAACTACTTCATTTAAGTTATGGCCAAGGAATGTGAATATTTGACATGAAGAAGAAGATGATTGTGAACACATCAATAATGAAGTTTAATTATTAAATAAATAATCATTATAAAATATGAAATATAATTTTTTTTTTTTTTATAAAAAAAATTTAAATGTAAGAAGGTTTCTACTTGAGCTTTTGACCTGAGATTGTTGCTAGCTTTTACCCCCTTTATTTTCCTAAAACATGAGGACTTTTTGTTCAAGTATGATTGTGTATTGTGGCACAAGATTATATGCCATATTTTGTGAAGCCTACTTTCAATCTATCATACTTGTCTTAGGGTCCGTTTGGTGCAGCTTGTGCTTGCTTATCCTGAAAAGTGGCTTGTGGGCCGGCCGCCAGGGTCGACCCGCGACCTACGTTTAGTGTAAAAACTCAAACACAATTTCGGATAAGCTGACAAAACGCGCGAACCAAACGGTACAGCTGCATTTTAAAAACGTCTCACGCACTTATAAGCTGCCCCAAACAGACCCATAATTAACATCATACATTTTTATATAGTTATATAATATATTGTCAGTTGATTGTATTTTTTTTCTGACAAATGAGTGCTCGAACTTGATTACTTAGAATATTTAATTTTATTGCCATATGATTGTATTTAATGTAAACAACATATAAACAAGCGTTGAAGTGGATGCATGAAAAAATTAACATTTAAAATTTGGTGTTGGGTATGTAAATAGATAAGAATTGAGTGGTAGACATGAAGTTGCCACGACGCTTTAAAATTTGAGGTTTGCTTGTTTTTAATTTGCCACAACGCTTTAGAAAACTTAAATCATGATCGATAGACATCAATATTCTAAGTGTCTGCACAGCAAATAACAAGTGGAACTTATACATCAAAAAATAGAATAAAAATTATAAAAATCTTATTTCATTCAAGTGCAATTAAATACTAATAATGATTTAGTTATCATTTCATGCAAAACTATTTCAAATGTGTTCAAAATAAATATAAAGTGTGTGTGACACAAAAAAATCAGTCGTAGGAGCTCGCCTCCAAGAACAGAACAAGTTTATTTGTTGCTTCAAGAAAGCCCCTATGCATCCACTAGAGGATAAGAAACACATCCGTTAGCATCAGCGCAGGGTACAGGGAAGACAACTGTTCATCAAAGTGTTGATCTCATTGATCTTTGGATCTTCGGCGAAGTGGTGTAGGATAAATTGTAATCGTTTGATGTCGAGTAGAACAAAGAAGATAGGCCCTGGATTTTGGGGAAGCTAGTTTAGTCCAAATCAAGAGAATAACCCTTCTCCACAGTGTCCGCCTCGAGTGGAAGTTCCTCGAGCGTCTGGGATCAAAATAAAGCAAGAAAATATAATATTAAGCAATTTATATTAATTATTCAATTGATTTTTGTTCTCCTAGAGCAAATTCTTGGCTCAACATATGCGTGTGTATAAATGCATACATACAATTATACATAGTATTTATATTCTAAGCACACGTCGAACTAGTTCAATTCAATCAAAGCTTAAATCAAAATCAGCCAGAAGATCTAACTGAGCCAAAAATTTGGATTTTATAGTTAAAATAATAGACCCAAGCAATATTGGATCTAATAGTTAAAATGATAGACCCAAGCAATGATTTTTGGTAAATTGCAGTCAGATAGAAGAAATACCTTGTATGCCTGCTGCAGAACCCTAAATGTTTCCCTTATCATTTTTCTCTTTGCAACTATATCAGCTGATTCTCGAAGCAAGTCATCGAAAATAACTTCTCTGGTTTAAAAAAACAGACATTAAATGTGCTTAACTTAATTAGAATTAGTCTAAAATCATAAAAACATAAAGGACAAAATCATGATGAATCTAAGATGAATTTCTTAAACAAGTAATTAAAGATTATTTTGGCAATTACCCAAAAAGTTTCAATATACAAATCTTGTATAGCTTTCTTTTTGTATGATTAACCTGAACAAATGAAAAAGCCGTTAGTTATTAGAAAAAAATTTGAAGGGGACAAAATATATAAGATGTATAAAAAGTTCAAAATCAAATTGGTGAATAACCAACCAATATCACAAAAGCTCAAGATAGCAAGACAACATTCATAAAAGTAAACTTGTATTACAATTTATATGAACATCAATGCAAGGATCCCATTAAAAAGAGGAAAATTTGCTCTTCAAAACAATGTTTCGAAAGTTAGTTTATGTGCTTTCGACAACTCTTCAAACAACATCAACTCACTCATTGACAAGGTGAAGAACACTCAAACTAGTGAAAAAGAAAAATTCAATTTTATATACAGTTTTTTCTGCTAAGGCGCTTTCATTAAACAGTAGACACGAGAGTCGTTTATGGCACTCGCCCAAAGAGATAACCAAATGTACGACGATTTTTCTTGTTAATATTACGTGCCTTGGTCAGTACCAAATCAATCCACAAATAATAAATCAAATGAATGCTTAACAGATCAATAAAACAAGAAAATAATTTATCAAACTCGCCCATTTTAGAGCATAACAAAGTTGAATCCATGAAAAAACTCGTGCATAAATGAAAGAAAGGGGCATTTACATGCATACCACCAAATTCTTATGCATTTACATATCTACAACCTAAACTTCGATTTTTATATTCTTACCACCCAAATTTTATATCACATCAAAAATATCATTACTTTAACTTAACAAAAGTGAAATACATGCATAGGTAGGGTGGCAAATATTTAGAAATTGAAATTTAGGTGTTAGGTACGTAAATAAGAATTNACAACATTCATAGAAGTAAACTTGTATTACAATTTATATGAACATCAATGCAAGGATCCCATTAAAAAGAAGTAAATTTGCTCATAAACAATGTTTCGAAAGTTAGTTTATGTGCTTTTGACAACTCTTCAAACAACATCAACTCACTCATTGACAAGGTGAAGAACACCCAAACTAGTGAAAAAAAAAAATCAGTTTTATATACAGCTTTTTCTGCTAAGGCACTTTCATTAAACAGTAGACACGAGAGTCGGTTATAGCACTCACCCAAAGAGATAACCAAAGGTACGATGATTTTTCTTGTTAACATTACGTGCCTTGGTCAGTACCAAATCAATCAACAAATAATAAATCAAATGAATGCTTAACAAATCAATAAAACAAGAAAATAATTTATCAAACTCGCCCATTTTAGAGCATAACAAAGTTGAATCCATGAAAAAACTCGTGCATAAATGAAAGAAAGGGGCATTTACATGCATACCACCAAATTCTTATGCATTTACATATCTACAACCTAAACTTCGATTTTTATATCACATCAAAAATATCATTACTTTAACTTAACAAAAGTGAAATACATGCATAAGTAGGGTGGCATATATTTAGAAATTGAAATTTAGGTGTTAGGTACGTAAATAAGAATCGAGTAGAATGCATGTAAGTCTTCCAAAAAAAAGACACTGAAGTTTCAAGGATATCAAAATAGCAGAAACATCAGCTAATTCCATTACAAATATACATGCTCCGCCCAGTCCATAATTATGAAACACTTCTAATATGCAATTTTCATCTTGGAAAGCAGTAGATCCACATATATATATCACAATTAAAGCAGCAAAAATAACAATAAATGAAATTCTGACTATCATTAGTATAAGCTATAAGACAAGAGGACAGAATATTCTGATTCTACATGATAAAATGTTAAATAAATTACCAGGAAGTGCATAATTGCCTTATGCACAGTATCTTCAATATTTTTCCTGGCGATATCATAATACGATTTCAGTAATAATTTTGCAACGGAAAACTCCAAAGCCTCCTGCTCGGATTGATATTCTGAAGGCTTCAAGATGACTGGAGGCTATATTGTAGCAAAACACAGTTTAGAAGCTGTAAGAAAGTACTCTAATTGCAAAACTTGAGCGAACATTACCTCTTGTGGTTGGATCCTGATGATTGACTGTTCCACATTGTGAGAAGGAACACTAGCAGACTTATTGAACGAGATTTCTTTTGCCGGTGCACGGTTCTTACTAACACCAAAAATGGAAAAATGCCGCCAATGTGTCCACTTCCGCTTGAACTTCCTGAAATGTTTGAAATTTTATATAGTATATAAAGATAATTCTGTGCATAAAATTAATTGATAGATTCATATATTTTTTTCTCAATGGATTACCAGCTGAATCAAGTCTGCCAGAAATTGTTAGATTCATATATTTNTATATATATATATATATATATATATATATATATATATATATATATATATATATATATATATATATCACAATTAAAGCAGAGAAAATAACAATAAATGAAATTCTGACTATCATTAGTATCAGCTATAAGACAAGAGCACAGAATATTCTGATTCTACATAATAAAATGTTAAATAAATTACCAGGAAGTGCATAATTGCCTTAGTCACAGTATCTTCAATATTTTTCCTGGCGATATCATAATACGATTTCAGTAATAATTTTGCAATGGAAAACTCCAAAGCCTCCTGCTCCGATTGATATTCTGAAGGCTTCAAGATGACTAAAGGCTATATTGTAGCAAACCACAGTTTAGAAGCTGTAAGAAAGTACTCTAATTGCAAAACTTGAGCGAACATTGAGTTTAATAGAATACTAACCTCTTGTGGTTGGATCCTGATGATTGACTGTTCCACATTGTGAGAAGAAACAGTAGCAGACTTATTGGACGAGATTTCTTTTGCTGGTGCACGGTTCTTACTAACACCAAAAATGGACAAAATGCCGCCAATGTGTCCACTTCCGCTTGAACTTCCTGAAATGTTTGAAATTCAATATAGTATATAAAGATGATTCTGTACATAAAATTAATTGATAGATTCATATATTTTTTTCTCAATGGATTACCAGCTGAACCAAATCTGCCAGAAATTGTTAGATTCATATATTTTTTTCTCAATGGATTACGAGCTGAACCAAGTCTGTCAGAATCTGAAGGTGGTTGCACTCCCTGTTCCAAATTTACATAAAAGAAAAACAAATTTTATAAGATCAATGAAACCCTCTAAGTTTACCAATTTAATTATCAAAACATTGGTGAATAGTAATACAGTAAAATATAGGAATTTTTTTTTTATGGCACAGTTAAGACTTAAATACTTCTTAGACACTTGAGCATAGAAAATAACTTGAATTAACTCAAAATGCAGCTCTCGATGGGGATAATTTGAACCCACTCAATGACAAATGCTTGTTTTTGTTGTTGTTGCCTTGCAGCTCTCAACGAGAATAATTATAGCAGAAGTGTTAATAAAGTCAACCCATAATATTTAAAGTAACATATTATGAAAGCAATATCAAACCAAAGGGCTCATCGAAGCCTGATCATGAAGAACTCCATTTTCTCCAGCCTTAGCAAGGATGAACGCTATTGGATCAAATGACAGACATTGTTGAGAAAGAGATGACATTTCCCGGATGAAATGAACATTTGATTCATGTAACAGAAGAAAGATTCCCCATTCTTTAGCCATAAATTTATGTGCCCATGAATAGGAGATTAAATGGAACAGAATTGATTGGATGGTAGAGTCGTGGAAACACTTAATTCTTCCATCTTTTTGACCTTAGCTTCATTGAACAATAAGTTGTTGAAACATGGAAGAATTGAAATCTTAGATTACTATGTGAATGATATGAAATGTCTAAACAGGATATCTTGAACGGCGAAAGAGCCTATTACTCGCTACATCAAACAATTTCTATTACGGTTCTCACTAACACCAAAAATGGACGAAATGCCCCAAATGGGTCTACTTCCGCCTGAACTTCCTGAAATGTTTGAAATTTCATATGGTATATAAAGATGATTCTGTGCATAAAATTAATTGATAGATTCATATAGTTTTTTTTTCTCAATGGATTACCAGCTAAACCAGGTCTGTCAGAATCTGAAAGTGGTCGCACTCCCTGTTCCAAATTTCCATAAAAGAAAAATGGATTTTATAAGATCAACCGAACCCTCTAAGTTTACGAATTTAATTGCCAAAAAAATTGGTGATCAATAATGCAATAAAATTAAGGGAAAATTTTTTTTGATGGCACGGTTAAGACTAAGATACTTCTAAGACACTTGAGCATAGAAAATAACTTGAATTAACTCGAAATGCAACTCTCGATGAGGACAATTTGAACCCACTCAGTGACAAATGCTTGTTGTTGTTATAGCTCTCAGCGGGGATAATTATAGCAGAAGTATTCATAAAGTCAACCCAAAATATTTAAAGTTACATATTATGAAAGCTATATCAAACCAAAGGGCTCACCGGAGCCTGATCATGAATAACTCCATTTGCTCCGGCCCTAGAAAGGATGACACAAGATTTTTGACTTTTTTTCAGATACTTGTAACTTATCGCCATCTAAACCATCCTGGCAAAAAAATCTTAAATATTTTACAAAAAAAGCAAACATATGAAAGAAAAGTCATGCTAATTCGCATAGAACATTAAACAAGAAGATTTGCAATAAAAGAGAAAATAACATATATAAGTGTCACATCAACGGCAACATAGAGTCACGACAGTTAATTATTTATAAGCACAAAAAAAAGTAGACGTATTTAACAGTAATATTTAATAACTAAATTGTCCCATACTGAGCTGAAACAATTGAAGTGATTATCATAGCTGCTTGATTATGCACGTTACTAAAAATGACTTTGAACACAAACGATACTTATTTACAAAACTGATATTGATGAACCATCAGTGCTGAGCAAGTAATCAAACTTTGCTAACTAAATAAACTGATACTAGTAAAATCAAACTTTATACTATGAATATATAATTAAATATTCTAAGTATAATAGAAGGAATTTTTCAGCTAAAATAATCAAGAGAAAAGTACCTTGGGTCTGGAAACTGATGCTGCTAACCTCGAAGCTTTGAATTGTTGTTGTGCAATCTCCATAGCCTTCTTTCTTCCAATAAAATTTGGATGTGAAGTGTCTATATAATCCTTCTGCAAAAATTTGCAGATCAAAATGGCAACATGGACATAACTTTCTAAAACCAGTAAGAGGAGTTTTCATTCATACCACACAATTCCTATATATTTACATTCATACCACTCAAATCCTTAACATCACATAAAAAATACCCCTATTACTTTCAAAGTGAAATACACCTTTTCATGCATAGGTTTATAACATGAAAGTGTTATAAATATTAATATCAAAATTTAGGTATATGTAAATACATAAGAGTTGTGTGGTACGTAAATCTCCCAAATTTTCAATGTTTAAATACTCAAAAANAAGTCAACCCAAAATATTTAAAGTTACATATTATGAAAGCAATATCAAACCAAAGGGCTCACCGGAGCCTGAACATGAATAACTCCATTTGCTCCGGCCCTAGCAAGGATGACACAAGATTTTTGACTTTTTTTCAGATACTTGTAACTTATCACCATCTAAACCATCCTGGCAAGAAAATCTTAAATATTTTACCAAAAAAGCAAAGATATGAAAGAAAAGTCATGCTAATTCGCATAGAACATTAAACAGGAAGATTTAAAATAAAAGAAAAAATAACATACATAAATGTCACATCAACGGCAACATAGAGTCACGACAGTTAATTATTTATAAGCACAAAAAAAAGTAGACGAATTTAACATTAATATTTAATAACTAAATTGTCCCATACTGAGCTGAAACAATTGAAGCGATTATCATAGCTGCTTGATTATGCACGTTACTAAAAATGACTTTGAACAAAAACGATACTTATTTACAAAACTGATATTGATGAACCATCAGTGCTGAGCAAGTAATCAAACTTTGCTAACTAAATAAACTGATACAAGTAAAATCAAACTTTATACTATGAATATAGAATTAAAATATTCTAGGTATAATAGAAGAAATTTTTCAGCTAAAATAATCAAGAGAAAAGTACCTTGGGTCTGGAAACTGATGCTGCTAATCTCGAAGCTTTGACTTGTTGTTGTGCAATCTCCATAGCCTTCTTTCTTCCAATAAAATTTGGATGTGAAGTGTCTATATAATCCATCTGCAAAAATTTGCAGATCAAAATGGCAACATGGACAGAACCTTCTAAAACCATTAAGAGGAGTTTTCATTCATACCACACAATTCCTATATATTTACATTCCTACCACTCAAATCCTTAACATCACATAAAAAATACCCCTATTACTTTCAAAGTGAAATACAACTTTTCATGCATAGGTTCATAACATGAAAGTGTTATAAATATTAATATCAAAATTTAGGTATGTGTAAATACATAAGAGTTGTGTGGTACGTAAATCTCCTAAATGTTCAATGTTTAAATACTGAAAACTAGAGATTGTGAAATCAGATGCAAGTGTTGCAGCAGTATAAGTCTGAAATGCATACAATTACTACTAATGAAGAACTTGGTAATTTATATTTGTTAAATTAAATGATCAGGTTCTTTTCCTTTAGGCAATTAAATCAAATGCAATCTTATCACAACATATTAACACTGATAAATTAATCAAATACCTCCATTTCAATCAGATGGGTTATCATTGTTTCTGCTGACTGAAGTCTTTCTCGTAAGAAATTTCCAATTACCTCGACCATGCGCTTCCGAAGAACAGGATATCGATGGAGCTCATTAGCTAAGCTGCGATGGCTCGTCTAATACCATAACAAAGAAACAGATGAATTTCACTATTTCTTTGCAAAGTATTGATTCTTCTTATATACAAATGGTGGATGCATCGTAACATACCTTAATCAATTCATCATGGATGAGCTTTGCACACTGGAGGCTTGGATCAAGTAAACGACCAATCTGCCTTCTTACAAGAACTCGAAATGGCACCTAATCATTTTCAGAATTGGGGTAAACACTTCACTCAATGAAAGAGAACAATAAACAATTCAGTCTCTTCATTCTAGTTTCGAAAATGGATTCACTGGTAATTACCTCACGTACAAACAAATCACCGTTAATACTGGCATTCTGAAGAGCCATACGAATGCTATGGTCACTAAGATCCTCGCAAGGATCAACTTCCTGCAAGTAAAATGGAAATTATCATCTTTTCTTCATAGTTTTTTTCAGAAGTAAATTGCCAGTGAAATAAAATTATTGAAGAGTCCATTTAACTAGAAAATAAAATAAATACAGTTGTATATCCAATGCATGAATCTAATAATGATTAGCACTTTTGCATGGTCTAGAAGCAAGTCCAACCTCTAAACTCTTCACAAAAATTAACTGGAAAATATAATGAATCTGTGCCCCACCATAAAGCTCTGTTGTTGATAATTTCACATTTGCCCTCTCAACCATTGACTTAAAAGCTGCACAAAAATCTAGCATTTAGATTAATAAAAGATGGAAGATGTTTATTGCAAGCTTCCGAATAGTTCATTATATTGTGAAAGGAATATACGAAGCATTGCAGAACTTATGATTAGATCAAAAGATTAGTATTTTTTCATAGCAAGACTAAAGAATATCAAAAAAGAAAATCACCATTACCTTCAGAATATTTTGTAAGAATTTTCAAAAACTTCAGACGCTGATCAGCCTATAGAAAGAAGTAATACAGAATAAATGACACGTCGATGTAAAAACAATATAGAAGCATATGTGTAAGTTTATACGATCAAATATGTAAGAGGCTGCAGAATATCTAAGTAAAATCTAGAGTAACAAAATGTCAATACCAGTTCTTTCAATGGAAAATGAAGTTATAACAATGACAGTAACTATGGAATGCACAGTTGAGTAAACATATATGTATAAGAGAAAAGCTGCCCAACAATGCTCTGGATTCTAAGAAAAATCATCTACGAAAGGCAAGAAAATACCACCAAAAAGTTATATTTCATACCATGAGAACAAATTAAACATCTTACAAGGTTTTGGCCAAAAAAGAACATACACTTTAGCAAAATAGGCACATCATCTGAGTTTTGTTTCCAGATCCAAAACAATGATGGCCCAAGACCATGGAGCATGATGAATTAAATGGATCACTAGATCCAAAAAGTTGAATTACATTTTTGCAGATAAAAAAACATACAATTTAGCACAATACGCACATCAACTAGTTTTGTTTCAAAATCCAGAAAAATAACGGCTCAGTACCATGGGACATGATGAATTAAATGACCCGCCATATCCAAAAGATCAAGTAACATTTTTTTGCAGAAAACTCATAAAAACTAGGACAAGAAGACAACTGTTCCAGGGTCAAGTAGAATGACAAAATTAGTGTCATGTTCAAAAAAGTCGAATAAACCAAAAATAAAATGATTACAAATTATTGAAAATGATTTGAAAAAAAATAGTTTTGATCCATCAGGCTGCACTTATTAAAACAGAATGAACAAATGATGGTTATTTAAAGCCAATACAAAATACTTGGGACAAAGCTAATGATGATGAAGGCCAAGAAAGTGCATATTATGTGGTAGTGATGATTTCCTGCTCCAGTGATGTTGAGAAAACGATCATGAATAGCAAACTAATATGACTCGTACCCCTAGCAACATAAGTGCTACATTTTTTTTTTTTTTCTACATCATAAGAGAGACTTAACATCCTGCTGTTATGGAAAAGAGAGCTTCGTAATGTGAGCAATGAGCATGGTAAAGATTTAGCTTCCTTAGCATAATTAAGCTTATATTAATATGAATTAAATTTTTTTGAATCTATAGCTATAAGTTTAACTTAATATAATTTATAAATTTAAATTTTATAAAAAAAAGGATTGAAAATTAAAAATGATTAAAAATGATTAAAAAAATTAAGTTAGGAATATTGTTCGGTCTGGTCCGGTTTTAAAACCGTGATAATTATTTCTCAATATATTCATTCAATTTTTGGCAGACATACATCTTATAGAGAGAATCTGAAATTTTTATTTAATCTTATTCTCCCACAAAAGTTGTATTTGTGCGTTTTAGGTCAAAATTCAACAAATTATTCCAGCACCATATGCCCACAATAGCTACTCAGGAAAAGCAGCAGGCACAAACAGTGATTTCAAGGAAAAAATTCTGTGATTTTAAAGGTTTGTGCTACGTTAGCATAAAAGAAATGGGTGTGTGTTTTAAAATTACCACAATAAGCTTACAAACTAAAACACAAGAAATATGTTCATTTAAATAAATTATGCTTTATGTAACAATCTAACTAAAATATTAAATAGCTCACTCATTTAAAACCTATGGAAAGCCTATTCACCGCAAGTAGAGTTATTCCTTGTATAAGTGAGTCGCTGTCATAAGTTTATACTAAAACCAAACAAGTTCCAAAATTACTTCACAAATTACTTTGTGAAGGGGAATACAAGGGTAAATAAAATGCACCGCCACCACTTGTATTATTAAAAAAAACATATTGGATTTAACGTGACCTAAAGAAAACAAAATCAAGCGGTTGTTTGGGATAGTGCAAGTAATAGACCTCCCACATGAAAGAATCTACCACTCCTCTAAGCTAGAATGAATTCATAATTTTGAAAGTTGAACTTCAAGATGCAACATCTAGTACCGGTCATACATTTGATTCTACAACATCCCCATAGGCAGCATGCTCCTTTGCCACAGCTTCCAACTGGGAATTTATGCGAGACTTTAATCCTGGAAGAACTGACAAGATATGCTGCACTAAAATCTGAAGAGAAAAGAATCATTGCAAACAAATAGCAAATTGATTAAATTATTGTTAAAAACCAATAATACTACTAATGAAGAACAAAATAAACTTCAAACAGATAGCAAGTTGACAAAATTTTGTAGAGAAACAAATATTCTTCGGAATANGCAACATAAGTGCTACATATTATAATTTTTTTTTTCTACATCATAAGAGAGACTTAACATCCAGCTGTTATGGAAAAGAGAGCTTCGTAATGTGAGCAACGAGCATGGTAAAGATTCAGCTTCCTTAGCATAACTAAGCTTATATTAATATGAATTAATTTTTTTTGAATCTATAGCTATAAGTTTAACTTAATATAATTTATAAATTTAAATTTTATAAAAAAAAGGATTGAAAATTAAAAATGATTAAAAAAATTAAGTTAGGAATATTGCTCGGTCAGGTCCGGTTTTAAAACCGTGATAATTATTTCTCAATATATTCATTCCATTTTTGGCAGACATCCATCTTATAGAGAGAATCTGAAATTTTTATTTAATCCTATCCTCCCACAAAAGTTATATTTGTGCGTTTTAGGTCAAAATTCAACAAATTATTCCAGCACCATGTGCCCACAATAGCTACTCAGGAAAAGCAGCAGGCACAAACAGTAATTCCAAGGAAAAAATTCTGCGATTTTAAAGGTTTGTGCCACGTTAGGATAAAAGAAATGGGTGTGTGTTTTAAAATTACCACAATAAGCTTACAAACTAAAACACAAGAACTATGTTCATTTAAATAAATTATGCTTTATGTAACAATCTAACTGAAATATTAAATAGCTCATTCATTTAAAACCTATGGAAAGCCTATTCACCGCAAGTAGAGTAATTCCTTATATAAGTGGGTCTCTGTCATAAGTTTATACTAAAACCAAACAAGTACCAAAATTACTTCACAAAAAAGGAATACAAGGGTAAATAAAATGCACCGCCACCACTTGTATTATTAAAAAAAAAAAAAACATATTGGATTAACGTGACCTAAAGAAAACAAAATCAAGCGGTTGTTTGGGATAGTGCAAGTAATAGACCTCCCATATGAAAGAATCTACCACTCCTCTAAGCCAGAATGAATTCATAATTTTGAAAGTTGAACTTCAAGATGCAACATCTAGTACCGATCATACCTTTGATTCTGCAACATCCCCATAGGCAACATGCTCTTTTTCCGCAGCTACCAACTGGGAATTTATGCGAGACTTCAATCCTGGAAGAACTGACAAGATATGTTGCACTAAAATCTGAAGAGAAAAGAATCATTGCAAACAAATAGCAAGTTGATTAAATTATTGTTAAAAACCAATAATATTACTAATGAAGAACAAAATAAAATTCAACCAGATAGCAAGTTGACAAAATTTTGTAGAGAAACAAATATTCTGAGGAATGAAAAACTAAATAAACTTCAAGAAAATGTCATTAAATTGATTAGAGATCAGGCTTCTGAAAGTTAAAATGTGAATTGCAAAATAACAAGTTAATAACAGTTTGCAGTAAACTTTACCCAGATAAAACATATTAAGAAGATCATAGAAAGAATTGATAAATGGAGCTCACCTGATTCAATTTCTTAGCTAATTTTGGAACTCCACAGCAATGAGAAAGATCATGATATACCTAATCAGCAAGGATGTCAAGCTTAGACTTGAAGATTACAAAAAAATAGAAGAAAAGCTATTAAAGCTATAGTAATTGCAAGAATCAAATTCACCAAGTCGCTAATTACATACAGGTTGACATCTAAAGAATGCCTCCTCTTTGGCCAGAGCATCTTTTATGCTTTGATTTAAATTGATGTCCTGAATACAAAAGAAAAATAGAATCATCAGTAATGAAGAGCGTAGCTAAGGTTGCATAGGATTTTCACGAAGCCTTGAAACAAATTTCACAAAGAATAATTTTTGAACCATAGTGTTGCTCAATCAGAAGATTACAACACAAGTAGCACCTCAATAGTAAAAAACAGAGAAACATATTTTATAGGGACAATTACATACATACCACCCAATACCTATTTATCTACATAAACTTTACTTCTAATATTTATACCACTTAAATCCTTCATATCACATCAAAACACCACCATTTTAATTTTTAAATTGCGAAATGCACTTTTTCATGCATAGGTAAGGTGGAATGTATGTAAAAAATGAAGTTTAGGTGTTAGATATGTAAATACATGGAAAAAGAGTGGAATGTATGTAAATCTTCCAAATTGATATTTAGCTTCCGAAAATAATCAGCTCACTTAACAAAATCTCTTTCTAACGACCATGAAAAAGAAAAAACTTTGTCCATCAGAATTATGAAAAAGCCAAGTCCCTTTACGGTGTCTACTTTTGAAACAAATGGATAAATTCATCTTGCACTTCTATTTGACAATGAATCTAATGCTATGCTACTTTTACACATCATATTAAACTATGTTGAGCCCTTTGGTGTATTGAAACTGGATAGAATTAAACTTGGTGTTGAGCTGCTTGAGCCCTTGGGTGTATTCATCTGGATCAAAAAGGCTCCTCTCACACCCCAGTCCATGCTAGTAAGAGGATATACATGATTCGCAACACGCAACCTAGCCTAAACAAAACCAAGAAAAGTGTAGTAATCAATTGATTCAATGCATCAAAATTGAACAATTTATACCGCCACATAATTTATTATTGACAACTACAACAAAGCCTTAATTTCACTACGTGGGGTAGGCATATAATTTATTATTGAAATAATAATAAATTATTTGACAATGGTATCCACACAAGCAAGGGGGAAAGAGGGAATAAAATTAATTATCATCATTTCTTAATTATCTCCTAAATCTCCCCCTTGCCTTCCTCAATAATCTAAATAATCTTGTTTTATAATTTAAACTTATTGAATTAAGAAATTTAGTTATAGCTCCAAAAATCTACAAAGCCATCAAGGAGTAATTACAGATGGCATGGACTACATGGTCTGATGAAATTCTAAGTTTCCTCCTAGTTCTAAGCATGGCTAATTTCCTCTCGCTTCTCTCCTCTCTCCTCTCTCTCTCTTCTCTCCTCTCACTTCTAAATCATTGAATTGATTTCATGCTAAAACCATAATTTTCTTTCTACTCAAAGGAACACTTTCTCATGTTTTGCACGAAATAAAGCAAGAGACACGAAGCACGGGGGCATTCAAAGTCTAACTCTCATCATATTTTTTGTTCCTTTCTCCTCAGCATCCTCTTATACACTATAAAATCAATTTATCTAACCTTTTTCTCACCCAACTAATAAAAAAAATAATGGAAAAAATAAGGGAAAAGGAAGAAAAACAATGGATAGACAAGAATAAAAAAAGTTGAAATTAAAAGTAGAGAGAAGAAAAGTCAGGGAAATACAAGATGTCTGATGACAGACCTGTGAAGCTCGCCGCCGCCAAGCTAAAGAAGAATGATTCTTTATGTTGAGAGAATTTGAAGAGGGAGGGAGAGACAGAAAGAAGGACGAGACAATCACTTCTTAAGAGAAAATGAAGCAGGAGATGCAACGATGGTTCATACTACCACACTACCGTTAAGATATTCTCTTGAAGCTCCACCACCTACAGCATAATGAACCATCAATAGAAGAGTATACAGCTAAAGATATGCGACCTAAGTTGAAAAGTGAGCCACATGAGAAAGATGAGCATATTATAGCCAGGTACATAGAATGCCTAAAGCCTGCCATCAGCAATGTGGTCCAGCTGCAACCCTATTGGATAGTGAGGGACACGCAGGCCTTAGTCTTGAAAGTAGAAAAACAACGGAAGCGGAGCATGCAATCACTGCAAGTCAAACAACAGCAGAAATTCAGTAGGAGCATACCTTGGGGAGTTGCAGAACAAGGCCACTCAAAGTGAGAGGAAGCCTAAAAAAAACTACACACCTACTACAGTCCCAGACGAAAAATGTTTCAAATGTCATGATTTTGGAGACATTGTTTTTAGTTCCCCGATGAGCTGAGTTGATGTCCTGGAGGAAGTGAACGAAGAGGAGACAAGTGAACAAATTTTGAGTAGCATCCCCCACCAGATGAGGGTGAGATACTTGTGGTTTGACATGTCCTACAGACTTAGACTAAAAGTGATATACAGTGGCTTCCCACAACATATTTTACACTTGTTCCACTGTGAAGTAAAATATACGCCGTCTCATCATCGATGGAAGAAGTAGCAAGAATGTGACATCTACGCAGATGATGAACAAATCGAGTCTCACGACTAGAAGGCATTCTCAGCCATATTTCCTAAAGTGCATGCGCCTCGTGAAATTCTCGATTGAGAACCCGCTGCCGGATCAGGTGTGGTGCAACGCCGTGCCCGTGGATGCCTGTCACCTTTTGCTGGGAAGACCGTGACAGTTTAGCCGCAATACTCAGCATAATTGATTCAAAAACACCTACTCCTCCACCAAAGATGACAAACACATAGTTTTTCTATCGTCTGTGGAGTCTGAGATTACAGGTGCCCTTGCCAGCAGAGAAGCGCTCGCAGGATCAGTTTTTGTGATAACAGAGGAGAGCGAAATAAGACCTGGTTTTAGAAACTGTCCAGTTAGCACAGAGAGAGTTTTAGGACGTTCTGTTAGATAGCTTACTATCATGGCCACCACCGTTTAGGAAGGTTCGGATTGAGCTCACTTCAGATATAGTTGAGTTAATATGGCATTATTTTGTGAGGGTTATGCGTAGTATACGTCACACACTCCAAGTTCAGTTCCATAGTGTACCCTTAAAATGTTGGACAGATAAAGATGGTTGCTCGCAAGCGGGAAAAACTCCTTGGGTGTTTGAGGAGACAGTGCAGTCAATGACGAGATCCAGGTGGATTTAGGGTTGCAATCTAAGATTCTTCAACTCCAAGATGTTACAGCAACGTTGTCACCATCAACGTGCAAATAGAAGACTCAGCAAATGAGGTTGAAGCTGCCCAATCTCGGGAGATTGACACGAGTGTCTCCCACTCGGGAGCAGTACGTGGGGCTCTCTTGCCTAAAACACCTGCCCGCTTGGACCGGTTCGATCTAGGCTTTCTAATGTTGTGGAGTGAAAGCCGGCCCTCGGACCCACTCTTATTTATTCTATTGTTAAATAAGCAATTATGTTATTCTAGGGTTAGCNTCTGAGAGTTTGAGTGGTGTTCCAGATGCGTCTCTTTCCTAGTTTAATGATTATCTTCTCTATCCCCTTCCACATACCTCTCAGGTCACTCTCGGTCTCTCCATACCTGTTGCAGACACAAAGGCAGTGCTATCATTGTTGTTTTACTGCAATTTCCCCATTTTCACTTGCATCCCTCTCTTCCCCGCCTTGTTGCCATCCCGCACAGCTGCCTCCACCTTTCCCAACCTTCCTGCATCACTCCTAGCCGTCGATCCTCGTTGTCGCCGTCCAGAAAACAACAAACTTATTGATTTCCTGCTGTCCAACCATCATTCCAATTTGTTGTCGCTTGAATTGCAACCTATCATGTTGTGCCTGCAGTCTCCGCTTGCTGCCCCTGCACCAGACAACACTCTTGTTGCCTTCCCCTTTGCTGCTCCTCACTGTTCCAACCCTCCACTTCACGGCCAACACAATTCCAGCCCCTCCATTTGCTGTCCCAACAACCCACAACTCATTTCAGATGCTTGCCTCCGCTCCCGAGTCACCAAGCTGACCTTCACCACCCATGGATCGAGCTCGAGCGTGATTTTGTGTTGTGTTTGTCAACCCTTTGTTTGATAGTGTTCGGTTCAATTTAGCTAGAGATAAAAAAATTATATATAATACTTATATAATGATATATCATATATATTAATATATAAAGTTAAATAACCACGGCTCATGTGGTCATGCAGTTTTGCGCCTTCTAATGCATAGGAATGGGACAAGTTTGAATTTAGCACCCTATGTTATTTTTCAAATTAATTTAAACGGGCACGTATGAGCATAACACGAGTTAAAAACAAACATGAATATTTTTGCGTTGAACACGAACGGACTGTTCACGAACCATTTCAACACAAATCAATTCCGAACTAAAAAAATATAAACAAGTTGAACATGAGCACACGTTGAGTTTGCTCAAACTCGGCTCGTTTACATCCCTACAAAGGATGTCATATTCAGACATGTTCTCATAGCATAAAATCTTAAATAACCTGCATTGACTTGTAACAATGCTATGAGAACATGTCATATTCAGACATGTTCTCATAGCATAAGATGTTTAGTTTGTTGCATTTGAGAAAATTAAATTATGATCAACAACACATGTTACTAAAATAAAATCTTAAATAACCTGCATTGACTTGTAACTATACAAAGATGGCATACTCCACATCTTACAAATAGCAAAGCCGCCATTGCACATCGATTTGTACTTTTAAAACTTCCCAAAATGTGTATGAATCTTGGTTCAAATTTTAGGTTATGCAGTTATAAATCTGCAATTATAAAAAAACATATGGGTCATTACCTGTTGACTACGGTTAACCACAGCCACATAGCCAAGTCGAAGAGGAATCACATTTCCCAATAGAAAATTTCGTGCATCTGTACCTCGGTCCATTATATCTAACTGTAAGTCATAAAGAGATAATTAGCTTAGCAAATCAAAAAAACAACATTTAATGAAATATAAATGGCATACAAANGCCATTGCACATCGATTTGTACTTTTAAAACTTCCCAAAATGTGTATGAATCTTGGTTCAAATTTTAGGATATGCAGTTGTAAATCTGCAATTATATAAAAACATATGGGTCATTACCTGTTGACTTCGGTTAACCACAGCCACATAGCCAAGTCGAAGAGGAATCACATTTCCCAATAGAAAATTACGTGCATCTGTACCTCTGTCCATTATATCTAACTGTAAGTCATAAAGAGATAATTAGCTTAGCAAAACAAAAACACAACATTTACCGAAATATAAATGGCATATAAATATACTACCTTTGTGATGACGCCAATCGTTCGAGAACCTGAAAGAACAAGGATATCAAAAAAATGAGTTGGCAATTTAATTTTAAGAAAATATGCATACATTCCACTGAATTCTTATGTATTTAAATAACTAATACCTAAACTTCAATTTTTATATATGTCGCCTTACCTATGCATGAATATGCACATTTCATTTTCTAAAAGTTAAAATAGTGGCATTTTTTTTTTTTTTGTAATACNAAATATGCATACATTCCACTGAATTCTTATGTATTTAAATAACTAATACCTAAACTTCAATTTTTATATATGCCGCCTTACCTATGCATGAATATGCGCATTTCATTTTCTAAAAGTTAAAATAGTGGCATTTTTTTATGTGATATNAAAAAAACAACATTTACCGAAATATAAATGGCATATAAATATACTACCTTTGTGATGACGCCAATCGTTCGATAACCTGAAAGAACAAGGATATCAAAAAAATGAGTTGGCAATTTAATTTTAAGAAAATATGCATACATTCCACTGAATTCTTATGTATTTAAATAACTAATACCTAAACTTCAATTTTTATATATGTCGCCTTACCTATGCATGAATATGCACATTTCATTTTCTAAAAGTTAAAATAGTGGCATTTTTTT
>JXCR01128519.1:271721-289152 GCA_002079205.1 Phalaenopsis hybrid cultivar | reverse complement strand
AGTTGTTCACGAACAACGAGCCGTTTTGACAGCCCTAATCTCAAAGGTTGTTCCTACAACAAAAATGGTTCAAAATATGATTTATTTTAAATTTGAATTTGAGTTTTACAAATGAGCTAGCTTAAATGTTAATAATATTTAATAAAAAATTGAGTTTTTTGGATTCGTTTCAACTCTAAATGGTTATATTCAATTCTATTTAGCATTATACTTAATTTTTATAAATAAAAAAAAATATTTGTAGTTGATCTCGAGTCATTACAAACTGATTATTTTATATCTAAAATTCCAATCAACAATTAAAACTATTGGAGCTAATTTCACGATCTTATCTCTCGAGAAAATGTTACGTCCAGATACCAGACGTAGAGCTGCGACCAGACAACGAATGTGATACACCGACGAAGGTTTTTTTCTTTTTTTCACACCTCTCAACTGCAATTTATTTATTTTTTAAATGAAAAAAATTAAAAAACTTGTCATCTAAAATTAGAAATATTAATTGAAGATATTCATAAATAGAAGCAAAAGGGGCGAAATAAGCTCAAATCGGTTATCTTCTTCGTTCAAACCAACCCGAAAAAACACAGCGTGGCCCTTTCAACGGTCCTCCGAACCCATTAATCGCATGTATTTCGTTCCCAGATTATTTACTCGCCTCCATTTTCTGCCCCTCCCATCTCCGATGGTGGAAGCCAACGGGAACGCGGCGGATCTGAAAGCCGGCTCCTTACAGATTTTTTCAGAGCTAAAATCCGACCTTTTCCTCCACCCATCGTTCAGCTTCGCGGAAGATTCTTCGCTATGGATCGATAGGGTGAGATCAGTTTCTCCTCTTTTAGACAGCATTTTGCTTTTGAATCATTTGTTGATAAGTTTTTTTTGCTAGGGTTTTGATCGAGATTGCTAGAGCCATATAACCATGTTAGTAATGCTTCAAATGAAGTCTTATCTGTTGTGTTTGGTTCTATATTTCAGGATGGGGATTTCGATCTCATCAAGCATTGTTCATCTCAGGACAAAAGCATTTGGTGATTCGCATCTTTGTGAAGCCTTGGCTAAGCTCCAGAAGGTCATATGTGGGTTCAGATCATTCAAATATGCATCCAAGAACGAGTATTGGAGATGGTAATCGGCATAGTGTTTCCAATGCACCGAGTTGCTCGAGTCATACTTCTGGACCAGACGATATCGAAAGTTTGGGTGATGTGTATGTCTGGGGAGAGGTTTGGAGCGACGAGATCTTGCCGGATGGTCACACCAAATCCTTTGACGCCTTGCTTCCAAAACCTCTGGAGTCTAACTTCGTTATAAATGTTCATCAAATCGCTTGCGGCTTCAGGCATGCCGCCCTTGTCAGTCGGCAGGGAGAGGTATTTACATGGGGTGAAGAATGTGGTGGTAGACTCGGGCATGGAACTGATATTGATAGGAGTCGACCTCGTTTGGTTGAATCATTAGCATTGTTCAACGTCGATTCCGTTGCGTGCGGCGAGTATCATACTTGTGCTATAACTACTACAGGTGACTTGTTTACTTGGGGCGATGGAGCTCATAACACTGGACTTCTCGGCCATGGCAGTGATGCCTGCCACTGGTTGCCTAAAAGAGTTTCTGGTCCTCTGGAAGGGCTTCAAGTGTCTCGCGTCGCATGTGGCACTTGGCACACTGCATTGGCTGCGTCGAATGGAAAATTATACACATTTGGCGATGGGTCATTCGGTGTTCTGGGTCATGGTGACCGAGAGAGTGTTGTGTTTCCCAGGGAAATCAAGTCTTTGAGCGGTTTAAGAGCCATCGGGGTTGCATGTGGGGTGTGGCATACGGCGGCGATTGTGGAAGTAATGGGACATGTTGACGCAAACATTGTATCGCAAAAACTCTTTACGTGGGGTGATGGAGAGGAATACCGTCTCGGTCATGGCGATAAGGAAGCAAAACTGGTTCCTACTTGCGTCGCATCGCTTATCGATTACAACTTTCGTCAGCTGGCTTGCGGGCATAATATCACCGTCGCGCTTTCGACCTGCGGGCATGTTTTCACTATGGGGAGTTCCATGCATGGCGAGCTGGGAAATCCACAGTTTGATGGTAAAGTTCCGTGTCTGGTGCAAGATAGATTAGTGGGTGAGTTAGCCGAAGAGATCGCTTGTGGATCGCATCACGTTGTTGTTTTGACGGCACGAAGCGAAGTTTATACGTGGGGAAGAGGAGCTAATGGAAGACTAGGACATGGAGATACCGATGACAGAAGGACACCTGTTCTTGTTGAAGCACTAAAAGACAGGCATGTTAAGAGTATCTCTTGTGGCTCCAATTTCACAGCATGTATTTGTATTCATAAATGGGTGTCTAGTGCTGACCAATCGGTCTGCACCGGCTGCCGGCAAGCATTTGGATTTACTAGAAAAAGACATAATTGTTATAACTGTGGGTTAGTATTTTGCCATGCTTGTAGTTCTAGAAAAGTTTTGAAAGCTGTGTTGGCTCCAAGTCCAGAGAAACCTCACCGAGTATGTGATTCATGCTGTTCGAAACTCAAAGCCGCAGAGACTGGCAGGTCTCTGACCATTTGTAGAAAGAATGTATTTTCTCGCCAATCTGTTGATAGCACGGAGAAGTTTGAGAAGGGAGGAGTTAGATATTCAAGGCTTTTACTTGCTCATAGAGAGTTGAGAAGTTACAATGATGGTAGATATGGTAAGAATAAGCGAACCTCGAATCGAACTTTGAAATTCTCATCACGCTCGCAGCTAAATAATGTTGGCTCCCCCCACAGCTCATTGAGCTTACTTCAAAGTGTCTCGAGGCCAATCGTGGCACCGATAGCGCCTACTCGGCCACCTGCTGCAATTGCTAGATTTGTAACTCCATACTCATGGAAGCCAAACTCTTCACTAGCTGCAGATGCTGATTATTCCGGAAGCCTAATGGAGACATTGAAGACCACTAATGAGCACTGGGATAGAGAAGTGTCGAAGTTGCAAGAGCAGGTAAGCATCATATATATTACCTATTTTTTGTCAGAAACTAAGTCTCTTATCATATTCTATCTGCTTAAAGCTGTTTCTTTTCATAATTCATATTGGTTGCCACATTGATTTTCTGCAGGTCAGAAGTCTTGAACAAAAACTAGCACAGCAAGATGCAGTCGCACATAAGGCTTCAAAGGAAGCTAAAGAAGCTGCTTCTGTAGCTGCACAAGAATCTGCAAAGTTTAATGTTGCCTTTGACCTTATCAAGACAATTAAAGCCCAGGTCTTTTTAGGTTTCATGAGATTTTGTAAATTCTGATTCTATGATAAATTGCAGTCAATTTGCTTAACATTTGCATATTTTCAATGCAATTTTGATCATTATTTTGAGGACACATTTGAATCATATTTGTTTTTTTCTTAGCATCAATTTTTAACACATTTGAAATCGAGCATACTTTTTTTCTTTTTAACCTTAGAGAAATAGGTAATATTATTTCTATTGCATTTTTGTGCTTCTAGTCCACACTATTATACATAAAATTACATGGAAAGGAAGAAGAAAATGAATAAAAACACCAAAACAGCTCTTAGTTTTCCTGCTATTTGATTCATTGAGCGATTGCCGATTTATAATGTAGGAGGGTTGGGATTGAGACAAAGAAATAAGCTTTCCTTTCAATTCCTATCTTGTTTTTCTGATCACCAAGTTAATTTCAATTTTTAGAGATTTCATAAAGTTGTCTAGAAAGCATCAAATTCACATAACTCAAAAGTATCTAAATAAAGCTTGAAATTTGGACATATTACCCCAAAAAAAAAAAAGAGCAAGAAGAAATGAAAGAAAGAGTAGGAAAATATATTTAAAAGAAGAAAAATATTAAAAAATTCTTTGAATTTCTTAATTTATTCTTCTTCATGATCTGTTTCTGCATGTGGCTTATGTTTAGTTGTTTTGTTGTTGGGATCCACTTTTCGCGCTTTCTTTGTAGCAATAAAATTTGAATCATCCTTGGCTTATTTTGCGCCTTCATTGATTGTTTTTGGAGCTCATTTCTTCTACGAACTCTCGGTTATTTTGTAGAATTTTTCATGAGCTTGTAAATCAACTTTAAACGCTCCAAAAAATCCTGGAAAATGTTAACATTGATGATCTACCTCATTTTTTTCTTTCCAGATTTATGTAGCTTCTTGATGAAACATTGCAAACTTGTTTCAATTTAGTCAGATGATTGAATAAATTCATTTAACAATCTCATTTTATTTCTTAATTTATTTTTTTATGATGATTACGACATGATAGCTTTGCCCAATTCTGTTAAAAAAAGTTCTCTATATGTAAAATTTCCCATTTTACAAATAAAAACACAGAAATCTAAGGCAGGGTTTACTTATCCCTCTTTTATTTATCTGCAGATGAAGGATATGGCAGAGAAACTCCCTGATGATCTAAATGGCAACCTAAAATCAATGATTAATTCAGCAGAATCATTTATAAAAAATAGCGAAACTCAAGCTTCAAATTTGTCTTCAATTGCCCCATCTAGTACTCCAGAAAATCAGATAGATGGATTACACTCTACCGAAGGCAATGCTCCCAATAATATCAAATCTGATATTCATCCTATCGGAGAGGCTGCCAGTAGCCAAGGCATTGAGAGTAGCTCGAGCTCGCCTCGAACTTCTACGAGGAAGGTTAACAGCAGGGGAGAAGTACAACTGTTGGAGCAATTTGAACCTGGTGTATATGTGAATGGTTTGCAGCTGCCAAATGGCACTTTAGTCTTTAAAAGAATCAAATTTAGGTATCTCGCTACACAATTATATATGAAATTTGTCATTCTATGTTGCTGTTACTGTTTAGTTTGGCTTACATGGATCTCTAACTCTATGTGCAGCAAGCGAAGATTTACCGAGGGGGAAGCAGAAGAGTGGTGGAGGAAAAATCAGGAAAGAGTGTTCAAAAAGTACAGCAATGCTGCGCATACTAGCTCGAATGCGGCACCTGCGAGTATGCCGAACGAAGAAGCTTCTTCTTCTTCAAAATCTAATTAGTTTCTTCATAGCACCGTGATTTGAATGATCGCAGCGGATGTCTGCTTGAAAGTGCTGATGGAATGGATGCTTGCGCTTAGTGAACTAATGCACGTAGACATATTTTCTTGCGGCTGAAAAGCATAGTAAGTTTTTTTAAAGGAAGATTTGCATGCATACCACTTAATTCATTTGTATTCACATATCTAACACCTAAATTTTAATTACCACATATATGCCTCCTTACCTACACATGAAAATTGTCTTTCACTTTTCATAAGTTAAATTAGTGGTATGCTTGATGTGATATGGAAGGTTTGGGGGTATAAATGTAAAAATAGGTTCGGAGAGAGAACTTAGAAAGTGACAGCATACTATTCTTTCATTCATATAAATGCAAGTGAAAATAGGGGGCCTATGTAGAGATACAGCATGTATGAAAGATTCCATGCAAATTTTCTCTTTTTGAATGATAATTCATGAATATCAATGTAGTTTTTCCTTTGTTATTATTCTCATGACAACTAGGACTAATTGATACGACACTAACTCATACTTATAAACGTATGATCAGGTCTCAAACCAAGATTCTACAACGAGTTGGAGGATTATCATCGTCAAACACGATCCCAAACCTTAAGGCGCGATTATACAGGCTGTGTTCGAGTCAGCGGACTGAAGGCAGGTCATGTTCATGTTAGATCTCTTAACTCAATTGGGATTGGGGTTAAGAAATTTTGGGTCAGACCCGATCCTGACCTTCAAACCAGATTTATCACCCCTACCCAAACTTTGAGGTGCGGCTAGCTTGGGCGACCACTTAAAGCGCACTCGGCCTTTCTTATTTGCTTGGTTGGATCTTCACTCAAGACTCAAACTTGTCTGTTTTTGGTAACGTTAGAAGAATTAATAGAAGATTGCTTGCAAGTGAATGCTCTATTCTTCCATATTAGCCGAGTTCAACCTAGTTGCTTAGTTTACTTATTCTAATTTATTTGCTTTCTTTTATAGTTTAGATGTGCCATAAACTCATGAGTCTCCTTTTAATTGACTCCAAACATTTTCCAAATAAATATTTGACTGAACTTTACAAAAATCACTATCATGTAACTTTGATTTCATTATTATAGAAATAAATAGATTTGCTTGTGGAAACTCAAGTGAAAAAAATTGTGGCAGCTCTATAATCTGGTGCAGCTTGGTATGGATGATCTCTTGTAGGAGTCTGGTGACTCTATACTTGGTAAAATTCTCTCTCTCTCTCAAGTTTTTCATGCTTCTCTAAACCCTTTGCTCATAGTGATGACATGATAAAAAAAATTCAATGTTCAGCTTATTATATTACTATCAATGCTTTATCATTAATTTTTTTAGGGCTCTGATACTGGAACTAGTTAGATAATCAACGGGAACAAATACAACTTTTATTAATATTGAAATAGGGATATAACACGACACAAATGGAAAGGGGAACTATAACAGCAAGCCCATTCTTCAATTAGGACCGGAAGAAAAGATCTGGGTGCGATGGCGGCGTCGGCGAAGTGGTAAGGGAGAAGGAGAAGGGGAAGGGTTGTTGGATATGTTGGAAGGGTGGTTGGTGGCTAGTTTCGGGGTTTGGAAGGGTGGGGCGGTAGGGAAAGCTGCTGGTAAGAGTGATGAAGGGTGTTGGATGATGGCGAGGTGCAGCTGATAGCAAGGAAAACTGTTGTAGGGGGGACCAAAAGGCTGCAAGGGGCGGTTGGGAGGGCTCGACAATGAGGCTAGTAGCAGGTTGGAGGCGAATAGGGTGCTGGAAGGCGGATTGGACTGCTTGGAGGCGGTCGAGGAAGGCAACTATTGGAAGGAGTACTGAGGGAAGCAGTAGGCTAGCAACAGTGAAAGAGGGGTTGTGGTGGTTGGATGAGGGCAGGCAAGTGACTGGTGGTGGGAGGGAATGGGTGGCTGTGGCTGCCTAACTCCCAGAAGCCTATTGAGACTACCCAGCTCCAAATGGCTAAGTAGGTAACCAACTTCAAATGCTCTAAAAAGCTTATTGAATTCCTAATGGATCATTCTGCTAAAAAAAAATTAATTCATTATATANGCAACATAAGTGCTACATATTATAATTTTTTTTTTCTACATCATAAGAGAGACTTAACATCCAGCTGTTATGAAAAAGAGAGCTTCGTAATGTGAGCAATGAGCATGGTAAGGATTCAGCTTCCTTAGCATAACTAAGCTTATATTAATATGAATTAATTTTTTTTTAATCTATAGCTATAAGTTTAACTTAATATAATTCATAAATTTAAATTTTATAAAAAAAAAGGATTGAAAATTAAAAATGATTAAAAAAATTAAGTTAGGAATATTGCTCGGTCTGGTCCGGTTTTAAAACCATGATAATTATTTCTCAATATATTCATTCAATTTTTGGTAGACATCCATCTTATAGAGAGAATCTGAAAATTTTATTTAATCCTATCCTCCCACAAAAGTTGTATTTGTGCGTTTTATGTCAAAATTCAACAAATTATTCCAGCACCATATGCCCACAATAGCTACTCAGAAAAAGCAGCAGGCACAAACAGTAATTCCAAGGAAAAAATTCTGTGATTTTAAAGGTTTGTGCTACGTTAGGATAAAAGAAATGGGTGTGTGTTTTAAAATTACCACAATAAGCTTACAAACTAAAACACAAGAACTATGTTCATTTAAATAAATTATGCTTTATGTAACAATCTAACTGAAATATTAAATAGCTCATTCATTTAAAACCTATGGAAAGCCTATTCACTGCAAGTAGAGTAATTTCTTATATAAGTGGGTCGCTGTCATAAGTTTATACTAAAACCAAAAAAGTACCAAAATTACTTCACAAATTACTTTGTGAAGGGGAATACAAGGGTAAATAAAATGCACCGCCACCACTTGTATTATTAAAAAAAAAAAACATATTGGATTTAACGTGACCTAAAGAAAACAAAATCAAGCGGTTGTTTGGGATAGTGCAAGTAATAGACCTCCCATATGAAAGAATCTACCACTCCTCTAAGCCAGAATGAATTCATAATTTTGAAAGTTGAACTTCAAGATGCAACATCTAGTATCGGTCATAGCTTTGATTCTACAACATCCCCATAGGCAGCATGCTCTTTTTCCACAGCTACCAACTGGGAATTTATGCGAGACTTCAATCCTGGAAGAACTGACAAGATATGTTGCACTAAAATCTGAAGAGAAAAGAATCATTGCAAACAAATAGCAAGTTGATTAAATTATTGTTAAAAACCAATAATATTACTAATGAAGAACAAAATAAAATTCAAACAGATAGCAAGTTGACAAAATTTTGTAGAGAAACAAATATTCTTAGGAATGAAAAACTAAATAAACTTCAAGAAAATGCCATTAAATTGATTAGATATCAGGCTTCTGAAAGTTAAAATGTGAATTGCAAAATAACAAGTTAATAACAGTTTGCAATAAACTTTACCCAGACAAAACATAGTAAGAAGATCATGGAAAGAATTGATAAATGGAGCTCATCTGATTCAATTTCTTAGCTAATTTTGAAACTCCACAGCAATGAGAAAGACCATGATATACCTAATCAACAAGGATGTCAAGCTTAGACTTGAAGATTACAAAAAAAACATAAGAAAAGCTATTAAAGCTATAGTAATTACAAGAATCAAATTCACCAAGTCGCTAATTACATACAGATTGACATCTAAAGAATGCCTCCTCTTTNAAAGAATTGATAAATGGAGCTCACCTGATTCAATTTCTTAGCTAATTTTGGAACTCCACAGCAATGAGAAAGCCCATGATATACCTAATCAGCAAGGATGACAAGCTTAAACTTGAAGATTACAAAAAAACAAAAGAAAAGTTATTAAAGCTATAGTAATTGCAAGAATCAAATTCACCAAGTCGCTAATTACATACAGGTTGACATCTAAAGAATGCCTCCTCTTTGGCCAGAGCATCTTTTATGCTTTGATTTAAATTGATGTCCTGAATACAAAAGAAAAATAGAATCATCAGTAATGAAGAGCGTAGCTAAGGTTACATAGGAGTTTCACGAAGCCTTGAAACAAATTTCACAAAGAACAATTTTTGAACCATAGTGTTGCTCAATCAGAAGATTACAATACAAGTAGCACCTCAGTAGTAAAAAACAGAGAAGCATATTTTATAGGGACATNCACGAAGCCTTGAAACAAATTTCACAAAGAACAATTTTTGAACCATAGTGTTGCTCAATCAGAAGATTACAACACAAGTAGCGCCTTAGTAGTAAAAAACAGAGAATCATATTTTATAGGGACATTTATATACATACCACCCAATAACTATTTATCTACATAAATTTTACTTCTAATATTTATACCACTTTAATCCTTCATATCACATCAAAACACCACCATTTTAATTTTTAAATTGCGAAATGCACTTTTTAATGCATAGGTAAGGTGGAATGTATGTAAAAATTGATGTTTAGGTTTTAGATATGTAAATACATGGGAAAAGAGTGGTATGTATGTAAATCTTCCAAATTGATATTTAGCTTCCANCTAATATTTATACCACTTAAATCCTTCATATCACATCAAAACACCACCATTTTAATTTTTAAATTGCGAAATTCAATTTTTCATGCATAGGTAAGGTGGAATGTATGTAAAAATTGAAGTTTAGGTGTTAGATATGTAAATACATGGGAAAAGAGTGGTATGTATGTAAATCTTCCAAATTGATGTTTAGCTTCCGAAAATAATCAGCTCACTTAACAAAGTCTCTTTCTAACGACGATGAAAAAGAAAAAACTTTGTCCATCAGAATTATGAAAAAGCCAAGTCCCTTTATGGTGTCTACTTTTGAAACAAATGGATAAATTCATCTTGCACTTCTATTTGACAATGAAACTAATGTTATGCTACTTTTACGCAGTATATTAAACTATGTTGAGCCCTTTGGTGTATTGAAACTGGATAGAATTAAACTTGGTGTTGAGCTACTTGAGCCCTTTGGTGTATTGATCTGGATCAAAAAGGCTCCTCTCACACACCCCAGTCCAGGCTAGTAAGAGGATATACATGATTTNTTGAAACAAATGGATAAATTCATCTTGCACTTCTATTTGACAATGAAACTAATGTTATGCTACTTTTACGCATTATATTAAACTATGTTGAGCCCTTTGGTGTATTGAAACTAGATAGAATTAAACTTGGTGTTGAGCTGCTTGAGCCCTTTGGTGTATTGATCTGGATAGGCTCCTCTCACACACCCCAGTCCAGGCTAGTAAGAGGATATACATGATTCGCAACACGCAACCTAGCCTAAACAAAACCAAGAAAAGTGTAGTAATCAATTGATTCAATGCATCAAAATTGAACAATTTATACCGCCACATAATTTATTATTGACAACTACAACAAAGCCTTAATTTCACTACGTGGGGTAGGCATATAATTTATTATTGAAATAATAATAAATTATTTGACAATGGTATCCACACAAGCAAGGGGGAAAGAGGGAATAAAATTAATTATCATCATTTCTTAATTATCTCCTAAATCTCCCCCTTGCCTTCCTCAATAATCTAAATAATCTTGTTTTATAATTTAAACTTATTGAATTAAGAAATTTAGTTATAGCTCCAAAAATCTACAAAGCCATCAAGGAGTAATTACAGATGGCATGGACTACATGGTCTAATGAAATTCTAAGTTTCCTCCTAGTTCTAAGCATGGCTAATTTCCTCTCTCTTCTCTCCTCTCTCTTCTCTCTCGTCTCTCTCCCTCTCTTCTCTCCTCTCACTTCTAAATCATTGAATTGATTTCATGCTAAAACCAGAATTTTCTTTCTACTCAAAGGAACACTTTCTCATGTTTTGCACGAAAATAAAGCAAGAGACACGAAGCACGGGGGCATTCAAAGTCTGACTCTCATCATATTTTTTTTCCTTTCTCCTCAACATCCTCTTATACACTATAAAATCAATTTATCTAACCTTTGTCTCACCCAACTAATAAAAAAATTATGGAAAAGATAAGGGAAAAGGAAGAAAAACAATGGATAGACAAGAATAAAAAAAGTTGAAATTAAAAGTAGAGAGAAAAAAACAAGGGAAATACAAGATGTCTGATGACAGAACTGTGAAGCTCGCAGCCACCAAGCTAAAGAAGAATGATTTTTTATGTTGAGAGAATTTGAAGAGGGGGGGAGAGACGGAAAGAAGGACGAGACAATCACTTCTTAAGAGAAAATGAAGCAGGAGATGCAACGATGGTTCATACTACCGCACTAAAGTTAAGATATTTTCTTGAAGCTCCACCACCTACAGCATATTGAGCCATCAATAGAAGAGTATACAGCAAAAGATATGCGACCTAAGTTGAAAAGTGAGCCACATGAGAAAGATGAGCATATCATAGCCAGGTACATAGAAGGCCTAAAGCCTACCATCAGCAATGTGGTCCAGCTGCAACCCTATTGGATACTGAGGGACACACAGGCATTAGTCTTGAAAGTGGAAAAACAACGGAAGCGGAGCATGCAATCACTGCAAGTCAAACAACCACAGAAATTCAGGAGGAGCATGCCTCGGGGAGTTGAGCAGAACAACGCCACTCAGAGTGAGAGGAAGCCTAAAAAGAACTACACACCTACTACAATCCCAGACGAAAAATGTTTCAAATGCCATGATTTTGGAGACATTGTTTTTAGTTCCCCAATGAGCTGAGTTGATGTTCTGGAAGAAGTGAGCGAAGAGGAGACAATTGAAAAAATTTTGAGTACCATCCCCTACCAGATGAGGGTGAGATACTTGTGGTTCGACATGTCCTACAAACTTAGACTACAGTGGCTTCCCACAACATATTTTACACTTGTTCCACTGTGAAGGAAAATATACGCAGTCTCATCATCGGTGGAAGAAGTAGCAAGAATGTGGCATATACGCAGATGATGAACAAATTGAGTCTCACGGCTAGAAGGCATTCTCAACCATATTTCCTAAAGTGCATGCGCCTCGTTAAATTCTCGATTGAGAACCCGCTGACGGATCAGGTGTGGTACTCAACATAATGGATTCAAAAACACCTACTCCTTCACCAAAGACGAAAAACACATAGTTCTTTTATCGTCTGTGGAGTCTGAGATTACAGGTGCCCTTGCCAGCAAAGAAACGCCCACAGGATCAGTTTTTGTGATAACAGAGGAGAGCGAAATAAGACCTGGTTTTAGAAACTGTCCAGTTAGCATAGAGAGAGTTTTAGGACGTTTTGTTAGATAGCTTACCATCATGGCCACCATCGTTTAGGAAGGTTCGGGTTGCCCTCACTTCAGATCTAGTTGAGTTAATATGGCATTATTTTGGGAGGATTATGCGTAGTATACATCACACACTCCGAGTTCAGTTCCATAGTGTACCTCTAGAAGGTTGGACATATAAGGAGGGTTGCTCGCAAGCGGGGAAAACTCCTCAGGTGTTTGAGGAGACGGTGCAGTCAATGATGAGATCCAGGTGGTTTTAGGGTTGCAATCTAAGATTCTTCAACTCCAAGATGTTACAGCAGCGTTGTCACCATCAACGTGCAAATAGAAGCCTCAACAAATGAGGTTGAAGCTGGCCCAATCTCGGGAGATTCACACGAGTGTCTCCCACTCGGGAGCAATACGCGGGCCTTTCTTGCCTAAAACACCTGCCCGCTTGGACCAGTTCGATCTAGGCTTTCTAATGTTGTGGAGTGAAAGCCGGCCCCCGGACCCACTCTTATTTATTCTATTGTTAAATAAGCAATTATGTTGTTCTAGGGTTAGGTTTTGTCATGTTTCTATTCAGGACAACCCTCTGCATCCATTTCTCCCTTTGAGGGTTGTCTCTGAGAGTTCGAGTGGTGTTCCAGATGCATCTCTCTATCCCCTTCCACATACCTCTCAGGTCACTCTCGGTCGCTTTGTACCTGTTGCAGAGACAGAGGCAGTGCTATCATTGTTGTTTTATTGCAATTTCCCCATTTTCAGTTGCATCCCTCTCTTCCCCGCCTTGCTGACATCCAGCACAGCCGCCTCCACCTTCCCCAACCTTCCTGCATCACTCCTAGCCATCGATCCTCGTTGTCGCCGTCCAGAAAACAGCAAACTTATTGATTTCCTGCTGTCCAATCATCATTCCAATTTGTTGTCGCTTGAATTGCAACCTATCATGTTGTGCCTGCAGTCCCCGCTTGCTGCCCCTGCACCAGACAACACTCTTCTTGCCTTCCCTTTTGCTGCTCCTCACTGTTCCAACCCTCCACTTCGCTGCCAACACAATTCCAGCCCCTCCATTTGCTGTCCCAACAACCCACAACTCATTTCAAATGCTTGCCTCCGCTCCCGAGTCACCAAGCTGACCTTCACCACCCATGGATCGAGCTCGAGTGTGATTTTGTGTTGTGTTTGTTGTAGAACAACCCTTTGTTTGATAGTGTTTGGTTCAATTTAGCTAGAGATAAAAAAAATTATATATATTACTTATATAATGATATATCATATATATTGATATCTAAAGTTAAATAACCACGACTTATGTGGTCATGCAGTTTTGCGCCTTCTAATGCATAGGAATGATACAAGTTTGAATTTAGCACCCTATGTTATTTTTCAAATTAATTTAAACAGGCCCGTATGAGCATAACACGAGTTAAAAACAAACATGAATATTTTTGCGTCGAACACGAACGGACTGTTCACGAACCATTTCAACACAAATCAATTCCGAACTAAAAAATATAAACAAGCTGAACATGAGCACACGTTGAGTTTGCTCAAACTCGGCTCGTTTACATCCCTACAAAGGATGCCATATTTAGNAAGGAGTAATTACAGATGGCATGGACTACATGGTCTGATGAAATTCTAAGTTTCCTCCTAGTTCTAAGCATGTCTAATTTCTTCTCGCTTCTCTCCTCTCTCCTCTCTCTCGTCTCTCTCTCTCTCTCTCTTCTCTCCTCTCACTTCTAAATCATTAAATTGATTTCATGCTAAAACCAGAATTTTCTTTCTACTCAAAGGAACACTCTCTCATGTTTTGCACGAAAATAAAGCAAGAGACACGAAGCACGGGGGCATTCAAAGTCTAACTCTCATCATTTTTTTTTTCCTTTCTCCTCAGCATCCTCTTATACACTATAAAATCAATTTATCTAACCTTTGTCTCACCCAACTAATAAAAAAATAATGGAAAAAATAAGGGAAAAGGAAGAAAAACAATTGATAGACAAGAATAGAAAAAGTTGAAATTAAAAGTAGAGAGAAAAAAACCAGGAAAATACAAGATGTCTCATGACAGAACTGTGAAGCTCGCCGCCACCAAGCTAAAGAAGAATGATTCTTTATGTTGAGAGAATTTGAAGAGGGAGGGAGAGACGGAAAGAAGGACGGGACAATCACTTAAGAGAAAATGAAGCAGGAGATGCAACGATGGTTCATACTACCACACTACCGTTAAGATATTTTCTTGAAGCTCCACCACCTACAGCATAATGAGCCATCAATAGATAAGTATACAACTAAAGACATGCGACCTAAGTTGAAAAGTGAGCCACATGAGAAAGATGAGCATATCATATCCAGGTACATAGAAGGCCTAAAGCCTGCCATCAGCAATGTGGTCCAGCTGCAACCCTATTGAATGCTGAGGGACACGCAAACCTTAGTCTTGAAAGTGGAAAAACAACGGAAGCGGAGCATGCAATCACTGCAAGTCAAACAACAACAGAAATTCAGGAGGATCATGCCTCGAGGAGTTGAGCAGAACAACGCCACTCAGAGTGAGAGGAAGCCTAAAAAAAACTACACACCTACTACAGTCCCAGACAAAAAATGTTTCAAATGTCATGATTTTGGAGACATTGTTTTTAGTTTCCCGATGAGTTGAGTTGATATCCTGGAGGAAGTGAGCGAAGAGGAGACAGGTGAAAAATTTTGAGTAGCATCCCCCACCACATGAGGGTGGGATACTTGTGGTTCGACATGACCTACAGACTTAGACTACAAGTGATACACAGTGGCTTCCCACAACATATTTTACACTTGTTCCACTGTGAAGGAAAATATACGCAGTCTCATCATCAGTGGAAGAAGTAGCAAGAATGTGACATCTACGCAGATGATAAACAAATTGAGTCTTACGACTACAAGCATTCTCAGCCATATTTCCTAAAGTGCATGCGCCTCGTGAAATTCTCGATTGAGAACCCGCTACCGGATCAGGTGTGGTGCAACGTCGTGCCTGTGGATGCCTGTCACCTTTTGCTGGGAAGACTGTGACAGTTTAGCCTCAATACTCAGCATAATGGATTCAAAAACACCTACTCCTTCACCAAAGACGACAAACACATAGTTCTTCTATCGTATGTGGAGTCTGAGATTACAGGTGCCCTTGCCAGCAAAGAAGCGCCCACAGGATCAGTTTTTGTGATAACAGAGGAGAGCGAAATAAGACCTGGTTTTAGCAACTGTCCAATTAGCACAGAGAGAGTTTTAGGACGTTCTGTTAGATAGCTTACCATCATGGCCACCATCGTTTAGGAAGGTTCGGGTTGCCCTCACTTCAGATCTAATTAAGTTAATATGGCATTATTTTGGGAGGATTATGCGTAGTATATGTCACACACTCCGAGTTCAGTTCCATAGTATACCCCTAGAATGTTGGACAAATAAGGAGGGTTGCTCGCAAGCGGCCAAAACTCCTCGGGTGTTTGAAGAGACAGTACAGTCAATGATGAGATCGAGGTGGATTTAGGGTTGCAATCTAAGATTCTTCAACTCCAAGATGTTACAGCAGCGTTGTCACCATCAATGTGCAAATAGAAGCCTCAACAAATGAGGTTGAAGCTGGCCCAATCTCGGGAGATTGACACGAGTGTCTTCCACTCGGGAGCAGTACGCGGGGCTCTCTTGCCTAAAACACCTGCCCGCTTGGACCGGTTCGATCTAGGCTTTCTAATGTTGTGGAGTGAAAGCCGGGAGTGAAAGCCGGCCCTCGGACACACTCTTATTTATTCTATTGTTAAATAAGCATTATGTTATTCTAGGGTTAGGTTTTGTCATGTTTCTATTCAGGACAACCCTCTGCATCCATTTCTCCCTTTGAGGGTTGTCTCTGAGAGTTTGAGTGGTGTTCCAGATGCGTCTCTTTCCTAGTTTAATGATTATCTTCTCTATCCCCTTCCAAATATCTCTCAGGTCACTCTCGGTCGCTCCGTACCTGTTGCAGACACAGAGGCAGTGCTATCATTGTTGTTTTACTGCAATTTCCCCATTTTCAGTTGCATCCCTCTCTTCCCCGCCTTGCTGACATCCCGCACAGCCGCCTCCACCTTCCCCAACCTTCCCGCATCACTCCTAGCCGTCGATCCTCGTGGTCGCCGTCCAGAAAACAACAAACTTATTGATTTCCTGCTGTCCAACCATCATTCCAATTTGTTGTCGCTTGAATTGCAACCTATCATGTTGTGCCTGCAGTCCCTGCTTGCTGCCCCTGCACCAGACAACACTCTTGTTGCCTTGCCCTTTGCTGCTCCTCACTGTTCCAACCCTCCACTTCGCTGCCAACACAATTCCAGCCCCTCCATTTGCTGTCCCAACAACCGACAACTCATTTCAGATGCTTGCCTCCGCTCTTGAGTCACCAAGCTGACCTTCACCACTCATGGATCGAGCTCGAGTCTGATTTTGTGTTGTGTTTGTTGTAGAACAACCCTTTGTTTGATAGTGTTCGGTTCAATTTAGCTAGAGATAAAATAATTATATATATTACTTATATAATGATATATCATATATATTGATATCTAAAGTTAAATAACCACGGCTCATGCAGTTTTGCGCCTTCTAATGCATAGGAATGGGACAAGTTTGAATTTAGCACCCTATGTTATTTTTCAAATTAATTTAAACGGGCATGTATGAGCATAACACGAGTTAAAAACAAACATGAATATTTTTCCATCGAACACGAACGGACTGCTCACGAATCATTTCAACACAAATCAATTCCGAACTAAAAAATATAAATAAGCTGAACATGAGCATAGGGCTGTCAAAAAAGCTCGTTGTTCGCGAACAGTTCGTGTTTGGTTCGTCAATGAGTTCGTGTTCGATTTGTTCGATAAATAAACGAGACAAACATGAACAATTTTTTTCAGGTTCGTCAATGAGTTCGTGTTCGATTCGTTCGATAAGTAAATGAGACGAACATGAACAAACTTTTTTCGTTCATTACCTAAACGAACCAAACACGAACAGTGATGCGTTCGTTCGTGTTCGAATCGTTATTGTTCGAAATATAAAATAATTTGAAATAATTATATATAAAAATTTATGGTATTTTAAAAAATGAAATTTTATAAATTATAATATATAATAAATAAATAATAATA
>JXCR01128519.1:255879-268297 GCA_002079205.1 Phalaenopsis hybrid cultivar | reverse complement strand
TATATATATATATATACACCACATTACCTATGCAATTAGATTTTCATCCATACCACTCAATACTTATGTATATAGATACCAAACACCTAAGCATCAACTTTTGTGAAGATCATCATTCATTCCACTCAATTCATGTGTATATATGTACCTAACTCCTAAACTTAACTCACTATCAAACCCTCAAGACTTATGGGTAAACCCAACACAGATATTTTTGTTTCATTTTTTTTATGACTTTCCTACGCTAAGATATGGTTTCTTATGGACAATATTAGATAAAAATTTCTTATTTTAACTTAACCATTTAACAAAAGAAATAAAACAAATGAAAGGAGAAGACCGACTCACTTCCAAAACTAGCAAAGCTCAAGGGGGAAACAACAAGTGAATCGGCCTAAAAACGTTTAAATTTTTTCAAAAACTGTAACTAATTGACCCTCGAGAAAGGTGTTTAAATCTATTCCAAGGCAGTATTTTGATCGAACCAAAAATTCTCCAATTCAGCATAAAAAAAGGAAGCCCAAAAACCACCAAATAAACTCAAAAAGCGCAGCCCAAAAGCCACGAAACAGAATAAAAAAGTGCAGCCCACAAGCCACCAAACNATCAGCAATCTGGGCTATTTGAAGTGCATCGGAGTTTGATAAATCTGCATTTGCTGGTGAAACTGCCAATACAATACAAGTTTCATGCTTAATGTATGATAATATCATTGTTCTGATTCTAGCTTCGATGTCACTCGGTTGATCGCCTGCTGGAATCTTTGTTATTCCGGGCAAATCAACCAGAGTGATATTAAGAACATTTGGAGAGAAAATCTTCAAACGAATTTGCTTGTCTGAAACTCCTTTGTTACCCCCAGCTTCACGGTCAGTTTCGGCCTGTATATTTACTATTCAATTTCATGAAACACTGACCGATAAATAAAATGGAAATATAAATAAAAGTCATAAAGTGAGTCAATGCAGCAATAGACTTATAGCACACAGNATCAGCAATCTGGGCTATTTGAAGTGCATCGGAGTTTGATAAATCTGCATTTGCTGGTGAAACTGCCAATACTATACAAGTTTCATGCTTAATGTATGATAATATCATTGTTCTTATTCTAGCTTCGATGTCACTCGGTTGATCGCCTACTGGAATCTTTGTTATTCCGGGCAAATCAACCAGAGTGATATTAAGAACATTTGGAGAGAAAATCTTCAAACGAATTTGCTTGTCTGAAACTCCTTTGTTACCCCCAGCTTCACGGTCAGTTTCGGCCTGTAGATTTACTATTCAATTTCATGAAACACTGACCGATAAATAAAATGGAAATATAAATAAAAGCCATAAAGTGAGTCAATGCAGCAATAGACTTATAGCACACATGCCAAAATGTCTAAAAGCACAATTTAGATGAATTAGGCGCAAAAGCAATTACAATCACGGAAAACATAATTCACTGGTTGGGGAAAATACTCGTTGCTGCATTGGAACTTCTGGCATGAGAAATCTGCAACAAAATCCCTCAAAACCCACCAGAGGAACCTACCTATGAAGCACAATTTCTGCAGAAATTTCCTTCTTATGGCTTTAATTTTCAAATATGCATGAAAGAATATGTAAGCATAAACTATAAGCACAGCCAATATAGCAAAACAAACAACCTGCGAGGTTCACGCATATTCCCAACACAACAAAACAAATAAATAAATTCGGCGTAAATGATCTACAAGCTCAAAGTGTTGCGCCTCATCACCTGAATCTCACGCCGGATTTCCCCGAAGTCGTAGAACCTCTTCCCAGGAATGTTTAAAAACTCTCCCCACTCCTCCTTCTCGCCAGCTTGTGCATCCAGCCTGCTAGGAAAATGAACCAGTTGCAACACCAGCGGGCATCGCGTGCAAATATCAGAGCCACGCGGCAAGAAATCGCGTCCGACGAGCGCCTCCAATACGCTTGACTTGCCGCTGCTCTGGCTCCCCACCACCGCCACCTGCGGCAGGTCGATCGTCGACGAGCTCCCAAGCTGCGCGAATATGTCCTGCAGCTTGTTCGCAATCGGAATCACTGAGCTCCCAATGGGTCCCGGAGACGCCTCTTGGGACGACGAAGGTACTGCATTGGCGCCAGAAACCGCCGCCTCCGCCAAATTCTGAGAATAGCAACGACAAAACGAATTATAATAAGAATACAATGTTCATATTGTTTATCTTAAGGTAAATAATTTTTATTTAGTAGAGATTAAATATAGGCATTATTATTGCTTATTGTAATAGCATTCAGATTAGCTTGAAGTATTTTTTATTTATAAAAATTATATATGATGATAAATAAAATCGAATATAACGAGCTACTGGCTGATTTTGAGCTGAGACGGATCGGAATAACTCAATTTTTATCCGCCATCAATTGATCCCTGCGGGCCTATATATGGGAAAAAAAATGCAATAAGATTTGTGAACACATGGGTTGATTTGACTAAAATTGGAGTTGAATTGCAGAGATAATATATTAAATAAATAATATCGGTAGCATAATTTTTTATTGATATCTTATGATACATTATTCCATGGTGTGAAATTGAAGCCAGAGTTCTCAAACAAGCCGCTTCAATCAATAAAAAAAATATCCTCAAAAGTATAATGGTAAAAAAAAACCCAAAAATTCAGATCATGAAAAATGAGAACCATCACACACACACATATAACTTTTTGCAAAAGCGATAAGGTAAGTCGATGAAAAAATTTGATCGCACAATATGATATAATATTTATAAATTAGTATCTTAGTAATATAACAAAAGTAAATAAGAAAAAATTAGCCTAAGGTATGATGGATGAGGGATTTAAAAGAAGAGAGAGGTAAATTGAAATTCCATAGTTAAACTAGAGTAAACATTGGAAACTATGATAGTTATAAAAGGCTTATGAGAGTCAAGACATAGACTATTTACTTACTGATAAGGAGACTTGATACTAGATTGATGTGTTTTATACAATTAAATCGTTAGGAAAATAAAAATAAATAAATCATTTGGAAAATAAAAACCTTTTGGGGGTAAGACTATTAAATCATTTAGAAAATGAAATTTTCCTTCAAAAAATTCACAAGACATTGCATTTGAGTGTTGTTATTTGTGATTGTAGCTATGATATCATTGATTCCCAATGTTCAATGAGATTTATTCAAACCTCATCTTGTATAGGATTTGGTTGAGACTCTTTTGATGTTAGATTTCAAGAAAATGATGCTCACTCAGGGATAACACAAGGACTACTTTTGGCTGAGATGCACTGAAACCTAAAAGGGGAAATTACCTTCTGCTTATTTTTTAGAAAGATCTACAACTTATAAGAGAATAAGAGATAATGATGTATTTTTTTGCTTTTCTAGAGGGGGTTTTTGTAAAAAATGAGAAATTGAAGATATGATTTTTTTTTACAAAATTTAAAAAAAAAATTGTGTTTTTTATATAAAAATTCTAGAAGTTTTATGGTCATTAAAAACTAGTTAACTGTAGTGATCACTTGTGTTTAGCACATGTTGATTTGGGCTCTCATCACGTATATGTTTGCGCCAACTGCTGCAAGCCCTCACATGCTCTTACTGTTCACCATCAATTTGAACAAGACACGATTAATTCATCTACTTCAACCAACCAACCTGAATACTACTAATAACACCCTCATCTATATCACCATCACTTTGAACAAGAGACCCGATCAATGCACCCTCCCACTTCGACGAACCAACATGAATTCTACTACTAACATCTCATTCTACATTAACATCAATTTGAACAAGACCTAATTAATTCCTCCACTCCAAATAACCAACTTGAATTCTAAAAATAACATTCTCATATATATCACCTTAATGTTTTTACATGTCTAACACCTATATTTCAGTTTTTATAAATATTATCATACATATATATACACCANTCTGGCTCCCCACCACCGCCACCTGCGGCAGGTCGATCGTCGACGAGCTCCCCAGCTGCGCGAATATGTCCTGCAGCTTGTTCGCAATCGGAATCACTGAGCTCCCAATGGCTCCCGGCGACGCCTGTTGGGACGACGAACGTACTGCATTGGCGCCAGAAACCGCCTCCTCCGCCATCGAATTCTGAGAATAGCAACAACAAAACGAATTCTAATAAGAATACAAGCTTCATATTGTTTATCTTAATGTAAATAACTTTTATTTAGTAGCAACTAAATATAGGCATTATTATTGCTTATTGTAATAGCATCCAGATTAGCTTCAAATATTTTTTATTTATAAAAACTATATATGATGCTAAATAAAATCGAATATAATGAGCTACGAGCTGATTTTGAGCTGAAACGGATACGAATAACTCAATTTTGATCCGCCATCAAGTGATCCCTGCGGGCCTATATATGGGACAAAAAATGCAATGAGATTTGCGAACACATTATTAGCTTTGACTAAAATTGGACTTAAATTGTAGTGATAATATATTAAATAAATAATATCGGTAACATAACTTTTTATTGATATCTTATGATACATTATTTCATGGTGTGAAATTGAAGTCAAAGTTCTCAAACAAGCCGCTCCAACCAATGAGAAAAATATCCTCAAAAGTGTAATGATCAAAAGAAAACCCAAAAATTCATATCATGAAAAATGAGAACCATAACACACACACATATAACTTTTTGCAAAAGCGATAAGGTGAGTCAATGAAAAAATTTGATCTCACAATATGATATAATATTTATAAATTAGTATCTTAGTAATATAACAAAAGTAAATAAGAAAAAATTAGCCTAAGGTATGATGGATGAGGGATTTAAAAGAAGAGAGAGGTAAATTGAAATTCCATAGTTAAACTAGAGTAAACATTGGAAACTATGATAGTTATAAAAGGCTTATGAGAGTCAAGACATAGACTATTTAATTACTCATAAGGAGACTTGATACTAGATTGATGTGTTTTATAGGACAATTAAATCGTTAGGAAAATAAAAATAAATAAATCATTTGGAAAATAAGAAACTTTTGGGGGTAAAACTATTAAATCATTTAGAAAATGAAATTTTCCTTCAAAAAATTCACACAAGACATTTCATTTGAGTGTTGCTATTTGTCATTGTTGCTATGATATCATTGATTCCCAATGTTCAATGAGATTTATTCAGACCTCATCTTGTATAGGGTTTGGTTGAAACTCTTTTGATGTTAGATTTCAAGAAAATGATGCTCACTCAGGGATAACACAAGGACTACTTTTGGCTGAGATGCACTGAAGCCTAAAAGGGGAGATTATCTTCTGCTTATTTTTTAGAAAGATCTACAACTTATAAGAGAATAAGAGATAATGATGTATTTTTTTTCTTTTCTAGAGGGGGTTTTTGTAAAAAATGAGAAATTGAAGATATAATTTTTTTTACAAAATTTTAAAAAAAAATTGTGTTTTTTATATAAAAATTCTAGAAGTTCTATGGTCATTAAAAACTAGTTAACTGTAGTGATCACTTGTGTTTAGCACATGTTGATTTGGGTTCTCATCGCGTACATGTTTGCGCCAACTGTTGCAAGCCCTCACATGCTCTTACTGATTACCATCAGTTTGAACAAGACACGATTAATTCATCTACTTCAACCAACCAACCTGAATAATACTAATAACATTCTCATCTATATCACCATCACTTTGAACAAGAGACCCAATCAATGCACCCTCCCACTTTGACGAACCAACATGAATTCTACTACTAACATCTCATTCTACATCAACATCAATTTGAACAAGACCTGATTAATTCCTCCACTTCAAATAACCAACTTGAATTCTAATAATAACATTCTCATAAATATCACCTTAATGTATTTACATGCCTAACACCTATACTTCAGTTCTTATATATATATATATATATATATATATATATACACCACATTACCTATGCAATTAGATTTTCATCCATACCACTCAATACTTATGTATATAGATACCAAACACCTAAGCATCAACTTTTGTGAAGATCATCATTCATTCCACTCAATTCATGTGTATATATGTACCTAACTCCTAAACTTAACTCACTATCAAGCCCTCAAGACTTGTGGGTAAACCCAACACAGATATTTTTGTTTCATTTTTTTATGACTTTCCTACACTAAGATATGTTTTCTTATGGACAATATTAAATCAAAATTTCTTATTTTAACTTAACCATTTAACAGGAGAAATAAAACAAAAGAAAGGAGAAGATCGACCCACTTTCAAAACTAGCAAAGCTAAAGGGGGAAACACCAAGTGAATCGGCCTAAAAGCGTTTAAATTCTTTCAACAACTGTAAGTAAATCGACCCTCGAGAAAAGTGTTTAAATCTATTCCAATGCAGTATTTTGATCGACCCGAAAATTCTCCAATTCAGCATAAAAAAAATGAAGCCCAAAAACCACCAAATAAACTCAAAAAGCGCAGCCCAAAAACCACGAAACAGAACCAAAAAGTGCAGCCCACAAGCCACCAAGAGGACCCAAAAAGTGCAGCCTACAACAACACTTTTTAAATAGCCCAAACTACAATTTTAAATGCTCCAAGCAGCACCTTTAAAGCCCCCAAATAGCACTTTTAAAACTCCCCAAACAGTCATTTTAAAACTCCTCAAACAGTCATTTTAAAGCTCCAAATAGCAATTTAAATGGGGCACAAAGCCCCCCCAAAACGGCAAATGAATCAGCACCCAATTGGCATATAAAGCCTCCAAAATCAGCAATTTATATTGTCCAATCGGTAAAAAAGTTGGGTCAAAACAGTATGAATGACAAGCTAGAACAGCATCTCAATCCTTCTTAGAAACAACAATAATAAGTGCAAACAAAATAATGCTTCTTTGTTGTATTAAATGACTAATCTACTGAAGCAAACAATTTCGCCATAAAGAAGCGCCGTCTTTTATTTTTTTTTTACAATTGTCAAGAACAAATTCAGCGAAAAAATGCATTTTAAGCCACAATAATTTTGTCATGCATTTCATCAAACAATTCAGGAGCTAACTTAATATCTGTAAACTTCATAAACATATTCATCAACAAATTCCTCAGCTTCAAATAGAATAGAAATCCATTCTCCATCAAGTAACAATATTCCATACAAATCAGGGATGATTTCACACAAGCTTTTAGCTATGGCAGTAGAGTATGTAGTCTAAATTCTGAAGATTAAGGAAAATATTTCATAATTAAGTTTAACAGAAGTCTATCAAGATCAGGAGAAAACAAATTTAAACTAGGAAAGATTTCAATACCCCAGTACAAAATGAACATCCCATGGCAGATTTCGAAAATTCTATGCATTGAACAGTGAGTCCAATTAATTTAATATGAAAACGTTTACGGAATGTGAAAGCCAATAACTGCAAAGTAAATGGAGATTATGAGCTAATCACAAGCATCTTAGAATAGTTACCATGAACATCGTAAGGTTTTGGTGGTTTCCGCCGGGAGAGGAAGGCGAGGGCTGAGAGAGGGGGAGTCGAATCTGTCGAGCGAGGAAGAGGGAACTTTGGTGCGGAGGGGAAAAGTCGAGTGAGGGCTTCGGTTCAGAGGCGGGATCGAGAGGGAGGCTTCGGCGCAGAGGCGGGATCGAGCGCTTGGGTTCGGTCGCCAGCGAGAGAGAGGGGCCGAATGCCAGGAAGGAAGAAGGCGCCCGTAATATTCAAAGTNTATATATATATATATATATATATATATATATATATATATATATATATATATATATATATATATATATATATATATATATATATATATATATATATTATTTATATAACAATATATTATACATATTAATATCTAAATGTAAAACGCCACATCTTATGTGTTCAAGCGGTTTTGTGTCTTTTTATTACATATGAATGGTGCAGGTTGAGGACAACACTACATTTTTCTCAAATTAGTTTAAATTAGTCAAGTTCTAGACAAACATGAACACGAATACGTAAATTGAGCAAACACAAGTACATTCACGAGTAATTCTGAATGCAAACCAATTTCGAACTAAATTACTTTAAAACGAGTCAAACACAAGTCAAGCCTGCGATTGCACAAGCTCTTGGCTCGTTTACAAGCCTAATGGACATGACTAGAGCAGTCATTGTTTTGAAATTTTAGTTTGAAATAATAAAATATCTGAAGTAGAATTTATTAAAGTTATATTGATATATCAAATAGATCAATACTTGCAATATTATACTGATCAGAGTTTGTGGTCCAATCAAATGGTTAAATTTTTATATAAGATAAAATTGATTGTTCCTAGTTGAAGAACTTAAGTACATAAATTTACTAAAAAAAATAAGACACTAAATAAAAAAATAAAATAAAATAAAAATGAAACAAATTAAATTACCTTAATGATTATGCTCACACATAACTTTATTTAGTTACATCCAACATATCATTAGTTGAAATATTTTTTAATTGCAAGTTGGCTTTTTCTAGCTTCATTGTCATCTCAGTTTCATATAGATATATATAATGACTTAAAAATATTTGATTTATTTATAATAATTGTCATATAATAATTCATATTATTTTATATGCCTAGCATTTTAATTTTATTGACAAGATATTTAAGACATTAACATTGTACACATGCTCAGTTTTTTATTACCCCATGCATTAACATTTATTGTATATTTAACATGAACATATCTATGATTCTTTTATATTTGAAAAAGGTTATAATTTTACCCAAATATAATTCAAGAATTATATGAACATAATTCAACGAAATTTTAATGGGGGTCGAATTATGTTTACATGGTGCAGAATGGGTCTGAAATGTATTCAAATACTGGGTTTTGGTTCATGTAGATCCAATAGAGTGCATTCGAGTTAAAATAATGATATAGATAGATATAATTGCAACTTGGTTTTGTTAGCTCGATGTAGATAGATATAATGGCTTAAAATGTTTGGTTTATTTATAATAATTGTCAAATAATATGATCTATTGGTTTATATGTCTAGCATTATAATTAAGTGAATTTCATTGAAATGATATTCAAGGCACACACATTGTATTGTTGCACAATTTTTTGTTACTCCATGCATTAACAACAATTATCATACATTTAACATGAACTTATCTATGATTCTTTTGGAATTTGAAAAATGTTACGATTTTACCCGAAAATAATTCAAGAATTATTTGAATATGATTCGAACTTTGTTTGCATGGTACGAAATATGTCTAGAAAGTATTCAAATACAAAATTTTGGTTCATGTAGATACAATAGAGTGCATTCAAGTTAATGAAACTATAGCTGATATGGTAGTCTATCAAAGACTGTGAAACAAAATAGCATAACACAACATAAAACCATTACAACAATTATGGCACAACTGTTTACATCAAAATCCTATAACATATAACAGTAATACAATAACAAATTACATCACTCTATAACTAATAAATATTCTTACAATGATATAGTCATTGGTAGATGCATGCAATCTTGATAATATTGTTAAAGTTCTCTTCAATTCTTGTTATCATTATGTTATATCAATTTTGAAGAAATAAAGCGCGACCTGACCACTCAAAATCAACATTTCTTTAATAGATAAGTAGTTATCGGAAAAAGTCACACATCTCTTACCACATTATTGTAATGTGTACTTACAAGTAACTTACACATGTATGTGCACATCAAAGGCACGTTCACTTTCCCATATATAGGCCTGTAGGGATCAATTGAAGGCAGATCAAATTTATGTATCTCAAATAGGGGTGTAAACGTTTATATTTCGAGCTAAAAAAGTGTGTTCATGTTCGACTCGTTTGCTTAGCGAGCCGAACACGAGCCGTTCACGAACAAAGACTCGTTTTGACAATCCTAATCACGTAGCCATAAAATCTTAAGGATTGTGGCAAGATTTAAAACATCATTTGAATTTAATTTAACAATTTTTATTCTATTTCTTAATTAATACTTTTAATTAAATTTTTGTAGTCATGTAGTCAATTAATTTTTTNATATATATTATTTATATAACAATATATTATACATATTAATATCTAAATGTAAAACGCCACATCCTATGTGTTCAAGCGGTTTTGTGTCTTTTTATTACATATGAATGATGCAGGTTGAATAGAACATTTCACATTTTTTTCTAATTAGTTTAAATCAGTCAAGTTCGAGACAAACATGAACAAGAATATGTAAACTGAGCGAACACAAACACATTCACGAGTATTTCCGAATGCAAACCAATTTCGAACTAAATTAATTTAAAACGAGTCAAACACAAGTCAAGCATGCGATTGCACAAGCTCTTGGCTCGTTTACAAGCCTAATAGACATGACTAGAGCCGTCATTGTTTTGAAATTTTAGTTTGGAATAATAAAATATCTAAACTAGAATTTATTAAAGTCATATTGATAAATCAAATAGATCAATACTTGCAATATTATACTGACCAAAGTTTGTGGTCACATCAAATGCTTAAATTTTTATATAAGATAAAATTGATTGTTCCTAGTTGAAGAACTTAAGTACATAAATTTACTAAAAAAAATAAGACACTAAATAAAAAAATAAAATAAAATGAAACAAATTAAATTACCTTAAATCTCATCTTGATATAGATATATATAATGACTTAAAAATGTTTGATTTATTTATAATAGTTGCCAAATAATAATTCATATTATTTTATATGCCTAGCATTTTAATTCAAGTTATTTAAGACACACACATTGTACCATGCTCGTATTTTTATTACCCCATGCATTAACAATTATCATATATTTAACATGAACATATCTATGATTCTTTTATATTTGAAAAAGGTTATAATTTTACCCAAATATAATTCAAGAACTATATGAACATAATTCAACGAAATTTTAATGGGGGTCGAATTATGTTTACATGGTGCATAATAGGTCTAAAATGTATTCAAATACCAGGTTTTGGTTCATGTAGATACAATAGAGTGCATTCGAGTTAAAATAATGATATAGATTGATATAATTGCAACTTGGTTTTTTTAGCTCGATATAGATAGATATAATGGCTTAAAATGTTTGGTTTATTTATAATAATTGTCAAATAATATGATCTATTATTTTATATGTCTAGCATTATAATTGAGTGAATTTCATTGAAAAGATATTCAAGGCACACACATTGTACAGTTGCATAATTTTTTGTTACTGCATGCATTAACAACAATTATCATGTATTTAACATGAACTTATCTATGTCTCTTTTAGAATTTGAAAATGGTTACGATTTTACCTGAATAAAATTCAATAATTATTTGAACATAACTTAAACAAAAATTTAATGGGGGTCGAACTATGTTTACATAATGCGAAATATGTCTAAAATGTATTCAAATACAGGGTTTTGGTTCATGTAGATACAATAGAGTGCATTCGAGTTAGAATAATGCTATAGATAGACATAGTTACAAGTTTTTTTTTTTTTATAGCTTGATATAGATAGATATAATGGCTTAAAATGTTTGGTTTATATATAATAATTATCAAATAATAGTACATGTTATTTTATATGCCTATCATTTTAATTGTGTGAATTGCATTGAAAAGATATTCAAGACAAACATTGTACGCATGCACAATTTTTTGTTACTCAATACATTAACAACAATTATCATATATTTAACATGAACTTATCTATGATTATTTTATAATTTGAAAAGGGTTATGATTTTACTTTAATATAATTCAAGAACTATTTGAGCATGATTGAAACAAAATTTTAATGGGGGTCGAACTTTGTTTGCATAGCGCGAAATATGTCTAGAAAGTATTCAAATACAGAGCTTTGGTTCATGTAGCTACAATAGAGTGCATTCGAGTTAATGAAACAATAGCTGATATAGTAGTTTATCAAAGAATGTGAAACAAAATAGCATATGACAACATAAAACCATTACAACAATTATGGCACAACTGTTTACAGCAAAATCCTATAACATATAACAGTAATACAATAACAAATTACATCACTCCATAACTAATAAATATTCTTACAATAATATAGTCATTGGTAGATGCATGCAATCTTGATCATATTGTTAAAGTTCTCTTCAATTCTTGTTATCATTATGTTATATCAATTTTGAAGAAATAAAGCGCGACCCGACCACTCAAATTCAACATTTCTTCAATTGATAAGTAGTTATCGGAAAAAGTCACACATCTCTTACCACATTATTGTAATGTGTATTTACAAGTAACTTACCCATGTATGTGTAGGGCTGTCAAAACGGCTCGTTGTTCGCGAACAGCTCGAGTTCGGCTCGTTAAGAAGCTCGTGTTCGGCTCGTTTTGGCTCGAAATGCTACTCATCAAGTTTATATATATATATATATATATATATATATATATAAACTTGATGTATATA
>JXCR01128519.1:216450-244910 GCA_002079205.1 Phalaenopsis hybrid cultivar | reverse complement strand
TCTGGTCCTCTGGAAGGGCTTCAAGTGTCTCGCGTCGCATGTGGCACTTGGCACACTGCATTGGCTGCGTCGAATGGAAAATTATACACATTTGGTGATGGGTCATTCGGTGTTCTGGGTCATGGTGACCGAGAGAGTGTTGTGTATCCCAGGGAAATCAAGTCTTTGAGCGGTTTAAGAGCCATCNATTTTTTGTCAGAAACTAAGTCTCTTATCATATTCTATCTGCTTAAAGCTGTTTCTTTTCATAATTCATATTGTTTGCCACATTGATTTTCTGCAGGTCAANGAGGAGCTAATGGAAGACTAGGACATGGAGATACCGATGACAGAAGGACACCTGTTCTTGTTGAAGCACTAAAAGACAGGCATGTTAAGAGTATCTCTTGTGGCTCCAATTTCACAGCATGTATTTGTATTCATAAATGGGTGTCTAGTGCTGACCAATCGGTCTGCACCGGCTGCCGGCAAGCATTTGGATTTACTAGAAAAAGACATAATTGTTATAACTGTGGGTTAGTATTTTGCCATGCTTGTAGTTCTAGAAAAGTTTTGAAAGCTGTGTTGGCTCCAAGTCCAGAGAAACCTCACCGAGTATGTGATTCATGCTGTTCGAAACTCAAAGCCGCAGAGACTGGCAGGTCTCTGACCATTTGTAGAAAGAATGTATTTTCTCGCCAATCTGTTGATAGCACGGAGAAGTTTGAGAAGGGAGGAGTTAGATATTCAAGGCTTTTACTTGCTCATAGAGAGTTGAGAAGTTACAATGATGGTAGATATGGTAAGAATAAGCGAACCTCGAATCGAACTTTGAAATTCTCATCACGCTCGCAGCTAAATAATGTTGGCTCCCCCCACAGCTCATTGAGCTTACTTCAAAGTGTCTCGAGGCCAATCGTGGCACCGATAGCGCCTACTCGGCCACCTGCTGCAATTGCTAGATTTGTAACTCCATACTCATGGAAGCCAAACTCTTCACTAGCTGCAGATGCTGATTATTCCGGAAGCCTAATGGAGACATTGAAGACCACTAATGAGCACTGGGATAGAGAAGTGTCGAAGTTGCAAGAGCAGGTAAGCATCATATATATTACCTATTTTTTGTCAGAAACTAAGTCTCTTATCATATTCTATCTGCTTAAAGCTGTTTCTTTTCATAATTCATATTGGTTGCCACATTGATTTTCTGCAGGTCAGAAGTCTTGAACAAAAACTAGCACAGCAAGATGCAGTCGCACATAAGGCTTCAAAGGAAGCTAAAGAAGCTGCTTCTGTAGCTGCACAAGAATCTGCAAAGTTTAATGTTGCCTTTGACCTTATCAAGACAATTAAAGCCCAGGTCTTTTTAGGTTTCATGAGATTTTGTAAATTCTGATTCTATGATAAATTGCAGTCAATTTGCTTAACATTTGCATATTTTCAATGCAATTTTGATCATTATTTTGAGGACACATTTGAATCATATTTGTTTTTTTCTTAGCATCAATTTTTAACACATTTGAAATCGAGCATACTTTTTTTCTTTTTAACCTTAGAGAAATAGGTAATATTATTTCTATTGCATTTTTGTGCTTCTAGTCCACACTATTATACATAAAATTACATGGAAAGGAAGAAGAAAATGATTAAAAACACAAAAACAGCTCTTAGTTTTCCTGCTATTTGATTCATTGAGGGATTGCCGATTTATAATGTAGGAGGGTTAGGATTGAGACAAAGAAATAAGCTTTCCTTTCAATTCATATCTTGTTTTTCTGATCACCAACTTAATTTCCNTTCTATTGCATTTTTGTGCTTCTAGTCCACACTATTATACATAAAATTACATGGAAAGGAAGAAGAAAATGAATAAAAACACCAAAACAGCTCTTAGTTTTCCTGCTATTTGATTCATTGAGCGATTGCCGATTTATAATGTAGGAGGGTTGGGATTGAGACAAAGAAATAAGCTTTCCTTTCAATTCCTATCTTGTTTTTCTGATCACCAAGTTAATTTCAATTTTTAGAGATTTCATAAAGTTGTCTAGAAAGCATCAAATTCACATAACTCAAAAGTATCTAAATAAAGCTTGAAATTTGGACATATTACCCCAAAAAAAAAAAAGAGCAAGAAGAAATGAAAGAAAGAGTAGGAAAATATATTTAAAAGAAGAAAAATATTAAAAAATTCTTTGAATTTCTTAATTTATTCTTCTTCATGATCTGTTTCTGCATGTGGCTTATGTTTAGTTGTTTTGTTGTTGGGATCCACTTTTCGCGCTTTCTTTGTAGCAATAAAATTTGAATCATCCTTGGCTTATTTTGCGCCTTCATTGATTGTTTTTGGAGCTCATTTCTTCTACGAACTCTCGGTTATTTTGTANCATATTACCAAAAAAAAAAAAAAAAAGAGCAAGAAGAAATGAAAGAAAGAGTAGGAAAATATACTTAAAAGAAGAAAAATATTAAAAATTTCTTTGAATTTCTTAATTTATTCTTCTTCATGATCCGTTTTTGCATGTGGCTTATGTTTAGTTGTTTTGTTGTTGGGATCCAATTTTCGCGCTTTCTTTGTAGCAATAAAATTTGAATCATCCTTGTCCTTGGCTTATTTCCTTCATTGATTGTTTTTGGAGCTCATTTCTTCTAAGAACTCTCGGTTATTTTGTAGAAAATCTGGGAATTTTTCATGAGCTTGTAAATCAACTTTAAACGCTCCAAAAAATCCTGGAAAATGTTAACATTGATGATCTACCTCATTTTTTTCTTTCCAGATTTATGTAGCTTCTTGATGAAACATTGCAAACTTGTTTCAATTTAGTCAGATGATTGAATAAATTCATTTAACAATCTCATTTTATTTCTTAATTTATTTTTTTATGATGATTACGACATGATAGCTTTGCCCAATTCTGTTAAAAAAAGTTCTCTATATGTAAAATTTCCCATTTTACAAATAAAAACACAGAAATCTAAGGCAGGGTTTACTTATCCCTCTTTTATTTATCTGCAGATGAAGGATATGGCAGAGAAACTCCCTGATGATCTAAATGGCAACCTAAAATCAATGATTAATTCAGCAGAATCATTTATAAAAAATAGCGAAACTCAAGCTTCAAATTTGTCTTCAATTGCCCNGACTAATGAGCACTGGGATAGAGAAGTGTCGAAGTTGCAAGAGCAGGTAAGCATCATATATATTACCTATTTATTGTCAGAAACTAAGTCTTTTATCATATTCTATCTGCTTAAAGCTGTCTCTTTTCATAATTCATATTGGTTGCCACATGNCATACCAGCTCGAATGCAGCACCTGCGAGTATGCCGAACGAAGAAGCTTCTTCTTCTTCAAAATCTAATTAGTTTCTTCATAGCACGGTGATTTGAATGATCGCAACGGATGTCTGCTTGAAAGTGCTGATGGAATGGATGCTTGCGCTTTGTGAACTAATGCACGTAGACATATTTTCTTGCGGCTGAAAAGCATGGTAAGTTTTTTTAAAGAAAGATTTGCATGCATACCACTTAATTCATTTGTATTCACATATCTAACACCTAAATTTTAATTACCACATATATGCCTCCTTACCTACACATGAAAATTGTCTTTCACTTTTCATAAGTTAAATTAGTAGTATGCTTGATGTGATATGGAAGGTTTGGGGGTATAAATGTAAAAATAGGCTCGGAGAGAGAACTTAGAAAGTGACAGCATACTATTCTTTCATTCATATAAATGCAAGTGAAAATAGGGGGCCTATGTAGAGATACAGCATGCATGAAAGATTCCATGCAAATTTTCACTTTTTGAATGATAATTCATGAAGATCAATGTAGTTTTTCTTTTGTTACTATTCTCTGACAACTAGGACTAATTGATATGTCACTAACTCAAACTATGATCAGGTCTCATACCAAGATACTACAACAAGTTGGAGGATTATCATTGCCGAACACAATACCAAACCTTAAGGCACAATTAGACAAGCTGGGTTTGAATCAGTAGGCTGAAGGCAGGTCATGTTCCGGTTGACCTACAAACCCGATTTATCACCCCTACCCAAACTTTGAGGTGCGGCTAGCTTGGGCGACCACTTAAAGTGCACTCGGCCTTTCTTATTTGCTTGGTTGGATCTTACCTCAGACTCAAACTTCGTGTTTTTGGTAACGTTAGAAGAGTTAATAGAAGATTGCTTGCGAGTGAAAGCTCTATTCTTCCATTTTAGCCTAGTTCAACCTAGTTGCTTATTTTACCTATTCTAATTTATTTGCTTTCCTTTATAGTTTAGATGTGCCATAAACTCATGAGTCTCTTTTTAATTGACTCCAAACATTTTTTCCAAATAAATATTTTACTGAACTTTACAAAGATCAATATCATGTAACCTTGATTTCATTATTAAAGAAATAAATAGATTTGCTTGTGGAAAATTATGTGAAAATTTTTTTGGCACTCTATAATCTGGTGCAGCTTGGTATGGATGATGTCTTGTAGGAGTCTGGTGACTCTATACTTGGTAAAATTCTCTCTCTGATGTTTTTCATGCTTCTCTAAACCCTTTGCTCATAGTGATGACATAATAAAAAATTCAATGTTCGACTTATTTTAGTACCATCAATGTTTTATCATTAATTTTTTTAGAGGTACGGATACCGGTCAACTGATATAAAAACAACGTTTATTAATATTGAAATAGGGATACAATACGACACAAATGGAATGAGGAACTATAACAGCAAATTGATTCTCTAGTTCGGACCGGAAGAAAAGATCCGGGGGCGGTGGCGGCATCGGCGAAGTGGCAAGGGAGAAGGTGAAGGGTGGAGGGTTGTCGGATATGTTGAAAGGATGGTTGGCGGTTGGTTACGGGGTTTGGAAGAGGGTCGGTTAGGAAAGCTGCAGGTAAGAGTGATGAAGGGTGTTGGATGATGGCAAGGTGCGGCTGATAGCAAGGAAGGAAAACTGTTGTAGAGGGGATTGAAAGGTTACAAGGGGTGGTTGGGAGTGCTGGACAATGAGGCTAGTAGCAGGTTGGAGGAGAGTAGGGTGCTGGAAAGCGGATTGGACTGCTTAGAGGTGGTCGATGGGGATGACAACCATTGGAAGGAGTACAAAGGGAAGCAGCAGGGCTAGCAACAATGGAAGAGGGGTTGTGGTTATTGGATGAGAGCAGGCAGGTGATTGGCAGTGGTAGGGAAGGGGTGGCGGTGGCTAGAAGATGGAACAACAACTGGGAAACAAAAGTATGTTATGATAAATATCTTCTTAAGGTACAGCTACAGTCAGAACACTTCCTCCCCTTCAGTTACAACCCTCAAAGGATTTTTGGAGGATTTGCCTTTGATTTACGTCCGATTTGGCTGACACAAATTTGCTCAATTCCTATAGTGATCTAGCATGTGTCGTGAGAAGCCCATTAAGAATTCTTGGGAAGAATAAATATCAATTTATTAGAGGCCTCTAAAGATACTCGTTTTATGATTCATGGGAGATAAAACTACCCAGAGATCATCTATATTGTCACTTAGTCTATGGTGGCTGCCTAACTTCAAGAAGCCTATTGAGACTACCCAGCTCCAAATGGCTAATTAGGTAACCAACTTCAAATGCTCTAAGAGCATATTGAATTCCTAATGGACCATTCTGCTAAAAAAATAAAATTAATTCAAATAAATATAAAAAATAACTACCTATTTTCTTTTACTATATTTATATGAATGCACATTTAATTAATATGATGTTCTAAGATACACATAAATGCACATTTAATATAAAATATTTATAAAAATAAATATTTATACTATTAAAAACACTTAAATAAGAAAGAACACCAAGAAATTTTGGTTTTCCAATATTGGACTAATGGGAAGTGCACGCTCTTTTTTCTCATGAAAGGAGAGAATATTACGGGCAGATCGCTCGTCCGGATGATGTTCTGAAAGCGACCACCCCCATCTGGACCATCGTGCTCATCGCACCTAATATTTGCTCCAATAATAGGGTATTTACATATATGAAAAAAAAAAAAATTAAGTTGTGGCAATTGTAATGTGACGTGAATACATAAGTAGTTGCACTTATGCTAAATTTCAAGTATCAAAACAAAACAAGAAGAATATCACATTCAAATCTCAAAATTTTAAAACCAACAATTTAGATGTTCTATCTTGTAAAAGAAAAAAAAATTCAAATTAAATTTGGGAAATCTTTATTGTCATTACTTAAAAGTGGTGCCAATACTTAAGCTGCAGGGATTGGACGGTTGTAACTTATTAAAAAGCAGTTGTGAAACTGTTAAAAACTCTACTGATGTTCAAAAAATTGTGGCATTTATTATAAATTTTTTTTTTTTAAGTAAGAGCAGCTAGAAAGCTGTCACCGCACCTAGCCAAAATGGTATGAAAATACAGATTTAAGTGATCTGAAAACACATATTTTTAAAAAATTGCTGCCCAAACAGACAAAACTGCGATGCGGTGCCACAACACCACAGCACTACCGCCCACAAACAGACCTAAATTGCCGCCCCAAAACAAATCACTACTGAAACATACCTAAATCGCTAGTGCATGGCCAGCCCTAGACAGAACTAAATTGAAGACAAACATTTTGTTACTATTTTATTAATTGTAATTTGGAGCATTTGCATGCATACCACAATTCTTATATATTTACAGATCTGACGCCTAAAATATGAAAAATCATTCCATACGGACGGCGTATGCAGAGATGCACGCGCCGTCCTATCTCTACCGTTGATCAGAACTTTCATCATTTTTTTTTAAATGAGCCCACTGAAATATAACTTTGACCTGATTAACGATGGAGATCAGACAACCGTATGGAATAATTTTTCCTAAACTACACATGCACGGCCGTGGTGCAGATGGAATAAAATAGACTTATAATATTATAAAATAGGAAAATTTAAGCGGTTTAATTAAATAAAAATAAATAATTACACAATAAACTTAAGTGGGCATTTCANATGTTTTTCATGCTTCTCTAAACCCTTTGCTCATAGTGATGACATAATAAAAAATTCAATGTTCGACTTATTATGGTACTATCAATGTTTTATCATTAATTTCTTTATAGGCACGGATATTGGAATTGGTTAGAGAATCAACGGATATAAAATCAACGTTTATTAATATTGAAATAGGGGGAACTGTAACAGCAAATTGATTCTCCAGTTCGGACCGGAAGAAAAGATCCGGGGGCGGTGGTGGCATCGGCGAAGTGGCAAGGGAGAAGGTGAAGGGTGGAGGGTTGTCAGATAGGTTGAAAGGATGGTTGGTGGCTGGTTACGGTTTTTGGAAGAGTGGGGCGGTTGGGAAAGCTGCAGGTAAGAGTGATGAAGGGTGTTGGATGATGGCAAGGTGCGGCTGATAGAAAGGAAAACTGTTGTAGGGGGGATTGAAAGGCTGCAAGGGGTGGTTGGGAGTGCTGGACAATGAGGCTAGTAGTAGGTTGGAGGAGAGTAGGGTGCTGGAAAGCAAATTGGACTGGTTGAAGGTGGTCGATGGGGAAGACAACCATTGGAAGGAGTACCAAGAGAAGCAATAGGGCTAGCAACAGTGGAAAAGGGGTTGTGGTTATTGGATGAGAGCAGGCAGGTGACTGGCAGTGGTAGAGAAGGGGCGGCGGCGGCTGGAAGATGTAACGACAGCCGGGAAACAAAAGTATGGTAAGATAAATATCTTCTTAAGGTATAGCTACAGCCAGAACACTTCCTCCCCTTCAGATACAACCCTCAGAGGATTTTTTTGGAAAATTTGCCTTCGATTTACGTCCGATTTGGCTGACACAAATTTGCTCAATTCCTATAGTGATCTAGCATGTGTTTAGAGAAGCCCATTAAGAATTCTTGGACAAAGAATAAATATCAATTTATTAGAGGCCTCTAAAGATACCCATTTCATGATTCATGGGAGATAAAACCACCCAAAGATCATCTATATTGTCAATTAGTCTATGGTGGCTGCCTAACTCCAAGAAGCCTATTGAGACTACCCAGCTCCAAATGGCTAATTAGGTAACCAACTTCAAATGCTCTAAAGAGCTTATTGAATTCCTAATGGACCATTCTGCTAAAAAAAAAAAAAATTAATTCAAATAAATATAAAAAAATAACTACCTATTTTCTTTGACTATATTTATATGAATGCACATTTAATTAATATGATGTTCTAAGATGCACATAAATGCACATTTAATATAAAATATTTATAAAAATAAATATGTATACTATAAATAACACTTAAATAAGAAAGTGCACCAAGAAATTTTGGTTTTCCAATGTTGGACTAAAGGAAGGTGCGCACTCTGTATTCGCGTGAAAGGAGAAAATATTACGTGCGACTGATCGCTCGTCTGGATGATAGTCTGAAAGCGGCCACCCCCGTCTGGACCGTCACGCGAATGTGTGGTCATCGCACCTAATATTTGCTCCAATAATAGGGGCATTTACCTAAACTACACATGCACGGCCATTTCGGTATTTTAAAAATAGGAAGATTTATATGCATACCACCTATTGCAATTGTATTTACATATCTAACACCTAAATTTTGATTTTTACATATATACCATCTTATTTAAATTTTATTTATTTATATATCATCTTATTTTAAATTGTATTTTAGTATTTTAAAAATAGGAAGATTTATATCTTGTAATCTTGAGGTGGTGATGAACTTACTAACATTTTTTTAAAATGACACTTACATGTAAACCACCTAAATTCTATGTATTTATATATTTAAAGTATAAGTCTTATTTGTTACATTTATATCACTCAAAATTTTCATATCACATATATTAATTTAACAAAAAAAAGTAAAATTCAAGCATAAATAAAAGAATATAAATAAAAATATATTAATAATAAATAAATTAAAGTTTTAAGTNTTCGTGAAATCACTGTTTGTGTTCGTTTCTTAACGAACGAGCCGAACACGAGCTGTTCGCGAACGACGAACCAGTTTGACATCCCTAATATTAATATATATAAATAATATGCTATATTAATTATATAAGTTATATTATATAAATATATAATATTTATATTAGTATATTAATATATTATATATTATAATTTATAAAATTTAATTCTTTAAAATATCATAATTTTTTATATATAATTGTTTTAAATTATTTTATCTTTCTAACAATAATGATTCGAACACGAACGAACACATCATTGTTCGTGTTTGGTTCGTTTAACTAACCGAACGAAAAAAAATTTTTGCATTCGTCTCGTTTACTTATCGAATAAATCGAACACGAACTCATTGACAAACTGAACACGAACTATTTTCAAACAACGAGCTTTTTTGATAGCCCTAGTGCCATGCCATGTGTTCTACCGACAGTGAGCCAATCCAGACGCGGACGGGGGTGAGTCGTACTTCCTTTGACTATTTTGACTTTTTGAAACAAAACAAGAGTGAATGAGTTGGTAAGAGTGGTACATGGCACATTCACTGAGTTCTATGTACAACAGCTCTGATAAATTCGATGAACAGGGAGCCTTGCCACTATTCCCTTTCACATATAGAAGTGAAGCAATATTACCCCAAAAAGGGTGCTTGTATTTTTCTTTCTATAGCTTGATTGATGCTTGCCATAAATGCCATGTCTCCCGGTGCATGTACGTTTTCTTATTATTTTTTCAGAAATTTTTATGAACAAAAATTGTTTTTTTTTAACCTGACCTGTTAAAATATGGTAGATGTATCGATGTTTGTATTGAGAATGCTCTCTGATTTTCTAAGAAGTTATCATATATCTAACTTCTAAATCTAAAGTTTGATATTTACATTTATAATGTTTTGGTGTCATAAACTTAGTAACTATGAAAATCTTATAAATATAAATATGAAAGTTTAAATGTTACATGTAGTTGTTTTTTTAACAATGTATGCAAGTTTGTTATATAATTTTAAGATTATGTTCTCACTTGATTATTCTTGACTTTAAGAAGAATGATTTTTTTTCTATTTTCTTTTGTTAAATTCATTATTGGGGTTAGAAGATCAAAGTTTACATTATAAATTTAAATAATTAATGTAAATCTTTTATTTATTTATTTATTTATTTTTGATAGTATACTAAGATTAATATTAGGGGCTGCCTCATTTGAAGGGCAAAATTAGGATTTGGCGTCACAATGTAGTTTATGGTGCCCTGGTGTTGCTGACATGGCAAATGATACGTCGGTTGTTGAGATAGAGTTCATGACTCAATATCTAATAATACTTTGGACGGAGCACCATGACTCCATGAGTGGTGTCGTAGCGCTGTTGATGTGGTACTAACACACACCGACCAATCAAACACCGCTCTTACGAAAAAAAAGGGTTGAGACACAACAGTGCCATTACATGTGTCATAGAGCTCCCACGTGGCATTGTGCCCTACGCACATCATCATGTTTTTCATCTTTTGATTACCTTTCTAGAGTCATGATAGTAAATCAGATGTATGGGTGCAAAGTTATGTTAATTTCCGCATGCTAGCATCAAAATGGGCAAAAACTTGCCAAATTTGCATGTTTATCGTAAAATATGAGGAACTGAGTCTTAGGATTCATGAACGTAATATGACATCAAAAATAATGTCAACACGAAAGCTTACTTGGATTTTATGTTTTTGCTTCTAATATTTTCAAACTATATTGCTTTAAAATTCAAAATCATTTGACATTTTGGTTGAGAAAATGTTTCATAAACTTTGGTGTGATTGATTTATGATTGTTGAATGATTTGTTACATATGGTATTATAAGTGTTATTTTATATGCAGTTGATGTGATGTGGGTGTTACGTCCATTTGATTTTTTAATGAATTAGTCGGTCTATGCATTGTTGATCATGTAAGTGCACATATCATTTAAGTAATATAATGTTATATTAATCTTAACACACCTCTAGCCAATGTCTAGCCACAACCATTCATGCACATATGTTCACATGCTTAATTCATTTTAAAAGCTCTTTTCTCATATTCATTTCATTATACTTCTCATTTATCAACTAAGAAATGAACAAGATAATTGCATACATAGCCCCTAAAATTTATGAAATCATGTATTTACGTGGACCATGATTTAATTAATATTGAGAATTTGATAAAAGCAAAAAAATAAAAAATAAAAAATGAGGTTTTATTATGAATTATGATATTTTTAGTGATAATTTTAAAAATGAATTCAAGAAGATGATAATTTTGCAAATAACAATATTTCAAAAACTTAGTAAAAAAATATAATGCAAAATAGCTTAATTTAAATATGTTCAAATTAAATTATTATTTACAAAGCCGTCCATAGAGAGGCAAATTTCTTGTACTATTGAATATGTTTGTATGTATCGTGAATTTTATGTTAAACATTATTTACAACAGTGAAAGTCACATGCAACGAATTATTATTATTATTATTATTTATTATTATTATTTTTTGTAGATACCATAATGTACTCCGTAGCATTCGATCTCTGTCTGTCCAATTACAGAACAAAATTCCTAATATTTATATTTATAAAGGTGAAATAGATTTTTAATCCCGTGGGCACCAAATATCGATTCCCCTAAAGGGTTGAAAATCCTGGTGTGCTTGCTCCTGATTTGAAGAGCCCGTGCCACGGGATTCGAACGCCCGACCTGAGGGACTTACGCTAGAAGCAGCACCAATGAGCCAGATCATCTGCGCGCGCGCCCACACACACACACACACACACATAGATATATATATAATATAATATAGTATAATATAATAATGCTAATGAGAAAAATAAGGGATGTTAATTCGGGTCAGTGGGTCAGGTAAGTCTGACACGAATCGGGCAACAAAGTCCGATCTGAATAATACATGGGTCAAAAAACTCAACCCAAACCTGACCCTACCCTGACACGAGTAACCTGAACCTGACCCGTTTAACATGTCAGCTCAATTTTTCTTCTAATCTTTAACAAACAATGATAAGAAAATCAAAAGAAATTTCTATTTGTATACAATCAATACTATAAGACACACTTAACCCAATCCCTTTTTTCGTGTTTATTCAGGTCATGTTCAGAAATTCTTACGTGTCGAATTCTTAGATTGGAACCCCGACTTGACAGATGTTCGGGTTTTCCCAAACTTGAATTTTTCGAGTTGAGTTTGAGTCGTGTTGACATATGAGTTCAATTTTTGACACCCCCAAGGTAAATCTACAGGAATAAATTTGGTGNAGCCCGCGCCACGGGATTCAAACCCCCGACCCGAGGGACTTATGCCAGAGGCCGCACCAATGAGTCGGGACGTGGAACGCGCATTTTAATTTCTTAGATTTCATTCTTTTTTTATGCCTGGTGTCAATATAACAAGCGACAAATTATTTCCATTAGTACTTGGGTCTATCATGGAAGAGAATATTACATGTGGAGTCATGATGCATTCAAACTTCATGTATAATAATGTTGTACTCATTGTATAACAATTTGTACATAAAGTTTGAAAACTTCCCGACTAAGCAAGTAATATTTTTTTTTTTCTTTCCTAGAGGTGGTTGATGTTATATAAAAGTTACATACCATTCAATTTGTTTGTATTTATATATCTAACCCCTAAACATTATTTTATTTTATACATGCATTATATTTTTAAAAATATACATAATTATTCTATATTTATATATCTAACTCCTAAATCTAAAGTTTGATATTTACATTTATAATGTTTTGGTGTCATAAACTTAATAATTATGAAAATCTTATAAGATTCGAGTGTTATAAATATAAATATGAAAGTTTAAACTTTTCATGTAGTTGTTTTTTTAACAATGTATGCAAATTTGTTATATAATTTTAAGATTATATTCTCACTTGACTATTCTTACCTTTTCAAGAAAAATGATTTTTTTTTTCTATTTTATTTTGTTAAATTCATTATTGGGGTTAGGAGATCAAAGTTTACATGATATATTAATGATAAATTTTAATTTCAGTTATAAATTTAAATAATTAATGTAAATCTTTTAATTTTTTTATTTTTATTTTTATTTTTTGATAGTATACTAAGATTAATATTAGGGGCGTCTGAAGGGCAAAATTAGGATTTGGCGTCACAATGTGGTTTATGGTGCTCCGGTGTTGTTGACGTGACAAATGACGTTGGCTGCTGAGATAGAGTTCATGGCTCAATATCTAATAATACTATGGACGGAGCACCATGACTCCATGAGTGGCATCGTAGCATTGTTGATGCGGCACTAACACGCACCGACCAATCAAACGCCGCTCTTACGAACAAAAAAAAAAGGGTTGAGACACCGCAGTGCCATTACATGTGTCATAGAGCTCCCACGTGGCATTGTGCCCTACCCACATCATCATGTTTTTCATCTTTTGATTACCTTTCTGGAACGGAGTCATGATAGCAAGTCAGATGTATGGATGCGAAGTTATGATAATTTCCGCAAGCTAGCATCAAAATGGGCAAAAAACTTGCCAAATTTGCATGTTTATCGTAAAATATGAGGAAATGAGTCATAGGATTCATGAACGTAATATGACATCAAAAATAATGTCAACACGAGAGCTTACTTGGATTTTATGTTTTTGCTTCTAATATTTTCATACCATATTGCTTTAAAATTCAAAATCATTTGAGATATTGGTTGAGAAATATTTCATAAACTTTGGTGTGATTGATTTATGATTGTTGAATGATTTGTTACATATGGTATTATAAGTGTTATTTTATATGCAATTGATGTGTTGTGGGTGTTACATCCATTTGAATTGTTAATGAAATAGTCGGTCTATGCATGGTTGATCATGTAAGTGCACATATCATTCAAGTAACATAATGTTATATTAATTTTAACACACCTCTAGCCAATGTCTAGCCACAACCATTCATGCACATATGTTCACATGCTTAATTCATTTTAAAAGCTCTTTTCTCCTATTTATTTCATTATACTTCTCATTTATCAACTAATAAAAGAACAAGATAATTGCATACATAGCCCCTAAAATTTATGAAATCATGTATGTACGTGGACCATGATTTAATTAATATTGGGAATCTGATAAAAGCAAAAAATAAAAAATAAAAAATAAAAATTGAGTTTTTATTATGAATTATGATATTTTAGTGATAATTTTAAAAATGAATTGAAGAAGATGATAATTTTGCAAATAACAATATTTCAAAAACTTAGTACAAAAATATGATGCAAAATAGCTTAATTTAAATATGTTCAAATTAAATTATTATTTACAAAGCTGACCATAGAGAGGCAAATTTCTTGTACTATTGAATATGTTCGTATGTATTGTGAAATTTATGTTAAACATTATTTACAACAGTGAAAGTCACATGCAACGAATTATTATTATTATTTATTTATTTATTTATTTATTTATTTGCAGATANTTTATATATATATATATATATATATATATATATATATATATATATATATATATAACTCATCAATTTTGTCTTTTTCTAAACTTTCAGACATAAAGTCTTGATTTTATCAAAATATTTTTCATTTAAATATTAGTGATAAATAAATTAAGTGGTTTTTATCTAAATGCTAAAAAAATAAAATTTAAAGACCAACTATTTATGCATTCATCCTTCTAGGTAAATTCCACTTATATACATGTGATGTGGATCACCAATAGCCGAGATTTATCTTAGCAACCATCTTATCTTATAATCTAGTTGTGCCGGACAGTTGCTTGTCTGCATGTGCATGAGCAGGCTATATACAGGCTACATGCAGACGTCACAAGAAATGACAAGTCAGTTTATCTAAGCGGAAATTTGAAGGACCTGAAGCTGTATAGTGCAATCTAGCAAGCTAGCTAGCAACCATTCATTTCAGTACTGTTCTCTTCTGTAGCATCTACTGTTCTGATGGGATGTTTTTGCACTATATCCATGCTATAAGTAGTAGGAATCCTACATTTACGTAGATGTTTAGTTTTATATTTCCGGCCCTCTATTTATAGGCAGAGGATGTAATATATGAAGTTGTATATTTATTTTTGGTTTAATGGAGTTTTTATGGAGATTCTTTCTGATATTTCTCATGTGTGAGCTTGCGTAAGACTAATTTCTAGCTCGGCCGGCTAGGTTTAATTGGTTTTGAGTAGATAGGATCGGCTCGATTGGTTGAATTGGGTCGCTAATCTAGGAAGGGTCGGTTGTCTAGGTCCGGCTATAAGCCATCCCTCTGAGCGATCCAATCAGACATATTTTTGTTATATACTATAATATGAAAAATTTAACCCTAAGTTCTCTAGTTATTATGCGCGCATCTAAAATTCTTGAAAACAATTCTTTTTTCGTATTCACAACAAGAAAGTCGAAGCCGACCATGCCTTACAACTAAATATTCATATTTACATGCATAATGGTCATAATTTTAACATCATAGAAAAAAAATATCACTTCTTTCTTAAAAGTGAAATACAACAATGTAACTATCCAAAAAAAATTAGGAGTTAGATATGTAAAACAGGGCACATTGGGTATGCGGTGTGCGGTGTGCGGTCGTGCCAAGTCATGCGTTCTACCGATCGAATGCCAGTGAGCCAGTCCGGACGCGGACTCAAGTGAGTCGTACTCTCTTTGACTATTTTGACTTTTTGAAAAATAAGAAACTAGAGTGAATCAGTTGGTAAGAGTGGTGCATGGCACATTCACTGAGTTTTATGTACTACAGCTCTGATAAATTGGATGAACAGGTAGCCTTGCAACTATTCCCTTTCACATGTAGAAGTGAAGCAATATTACCCCAAAAAGGGTGCTTGTATTTTTCTTTCTATAGTTTGATTGATGCTTGCCATAAATGCCATGTCTCCCGGNAATGACAAGTCAGTTTATCTAAGTGAAAATTTGAAGGACCTGAAGCTCTATGGTGCAATCTAGCAAGCTAGCCAGCAACCATTCATTTCAGTACTGTTCTATTCTGTAGCATCTACTGTTTTGATGGGATGTTTTTGCTATATATCCATGCTATAAGTAGTAGGAATCCTACATTTATCTGCCCCCTATTTATCATAGGAATAGTTTTTTGTTTTAATGGGATCTTTCTCATATTTTTCATGTATGACATTGCCGTCACACTACTTTCTAGTTCGGCTGGCTAAGTTTAATTAGTTTTGAGTCCGTAGGATCGGTTGTATTGGTTGAATTGGGTCGCTAATCTAGGAAGGGTCGGTTGTCTAGGTTGGAGGTTGTCCCGACTATAAGCCATCCCTCTGAGCAATTCGATCAGACATATTTTTGTTATATACTATAATATGCGCGCATCTAAAATTCTTGAAAACGGTTCTTTATTAGTATTCACAACAAAGAAGTCGAAGCCGACCATGCCTTACAGCTAAATATTCATATTTACATGCATAATGATCATAATTTTAACATCATATAAAAAATACTACCACTTCTTTCTTAAAAGTGAAATACAACTTTTCCCGACATCACACGTAAATAGCCAAAAAAAAGGAGTTAGATATGTAAAACAGGGCACGTTGGGTCTGCGGTGTGCGATCGTGCCATGTAGGGGTGTAAACGACCGAACACGAACGAACAAAGCTTGTGCTCTTGTTCGATTCGTTTGAAATTTACTTTGTTTGAAATAAGCTCGTGTTTGAAATTATTCGTGAAGTCATTGTTCGTGATCGCTTCTTAACGAACGAGCCGAACATGAGTTTTTCGCTAACGACAAATCAGTTTGACATCCCTAATATTAATATATATAAATANATATATATATATATATATTCAAAGATTGGTCAGAGGCTATTAGAATTTCATCTAGTACATAGGTGTGAATGAACTCATGACCCTAGGGGTCTTATAAATTCTATCAAGCAAAACTTCAAGGTAGGCGGAGCGCGCGCGCACACACATACATATATGAAGAACATCCTCCTTACATATGAGCCAACTATACTCACCATTTATTAAGTTGTTAAAAGTGCATGGAAGTCAAATTTGGGGGCTATACTTTCTTTATTCTAGAGATAGTTTTATGTCTAAAGTAATGTTAATATACCTCACTTCATATTCCCTCTCACCCTTTCGGTTGACTTATTTTATGTTGAGCGTTAAAAAATTAGGGATAATTAAGTACTGACGAGCATAAATATTAATAATTATAAATTAAGCACCCAGGTGATTTTTTTAAACTATTGAACCGATGCATTTACGCTTGCCACCAAGAAACTATTAAGAACTTGTCAAAAAATGATAAATATGGTTAGGATTTTATCATGAACTTTGCTAATTAAGTGAGATTTTGAGAAATGAATGAAAGAGAACGGTTGATTTTGTAAATAGCAAGTTTCGAGTAGTCTTTGACAAAAAAAAAAATGGAAATTTGAAGTTTGAATTTGAAATGAAAATCAAAATATTAAAATATGCAAAGAATTCTACTTTAAATTTAACCATTATTTGTTTATGGAAACTTACAACTTTAATCTTTCTATGATATAACTTAATGATGACTTAAATGATTTCATTTGATTGTTTTTAGGAGCCATTGGTTGGAAAATGATTGTTCAATCAGCTTTATTAAAGCTACTAATTTATTTGCAGCCGCTCTCATGCATGATTGGATCACTACTTTATTAAAAGTTGGCTCAATTAACTTAAACTAAATTATTAAAAGGCCATTATATTGAAGATTAAGCTTAAGGATTCATTTATTGAAGATTAAGCTATCATTTTTCATAAATGAGAAATTAATTAAATTTCTGACATTTATTACCTGCTGAACAATTCAAGGTAAAAGTTGTTTAATAAAAATTTAATAATGATTAATTTTAAAAATTTTAAAATTATTTTGAAATTAGTGGAGCAAAAGAATCTATAGTTACCCATATATTATGTTTTATCTCAAATTAAAATTAAGAATTATTTGTAATATGAGTAATGTAATATTGAACTTAATCTCTCTCTCTCTCTCTCTCTCTCTGTGAAATTTAAGAATTAATAAAAGATTTTAGTATGATATTAAGCTCATTAAACATAACAGCATGTGTCGCGTACCCGGCTTGTTGGTTGGCATCCACGATATAAATCCCCTCAGGTCGGGAGTTCGAATCCCCTGTGATACAATTGGCTTTGAGGAGGTGGTACTCGTATTGTTATGCACATTATGGGTAAATTGGAGGCACGTATAATAGCCTCTAGTTATTCCTTTAACAAAAAAAGATGAAAAAAAAACATAACATCATGTTGCCTAGAGATTNCGCTTACGAGGCCGAAGCTCGTATAAAAGACCCCGTCTATGGCTGCGTCGGCGCCATCTCCGTCCTCCAACGTCACATACAAAGGCTGCAGAAGGAGCTGGATGCAACCAACGCTGAGCTTCTTCGATATGCTTATGCTGAGCAGCGCTCACCAAATGTTTCAGCAATGATCAGTCCAAGCTTGACAGTCCATTATCCACATCCACCATTGCCGGCTCATGGATTATGGCCTAGTTTTGTCAGCTATCATCATCCTCATTCTCAGAATGATACTTGTAGCAACTCTTCATCAGGTGAGCTCAATCAAAGGGGGGAGTGGGAATGAAGCATGTGATTTTCATTAAAGACTTGGGTCGTGCTAAGTTTGATGGTGTGACTTTTTTGTTTGAGAGATAAGTTAAGAGTATGTATGAATCATGTTGAGAATTGTAATTATTCTCTCCAANAAATGCACATTTAATATAAAATATTTATAAAAATAAATATTTATACTATTAAAAACACTTAAATAAGAAAGAGCACCAAGAAATTCTGGTTTTCCAATATTGGACTAAAGGGAAGTGCACACTCTTTTTTCTCATGAAAGGAGAGAATATTACGGGCAGATCGCTCGTCCGGATGATGTTCTGAAAGCGACCACCCCCATCTGGACCATCGTGCTCATCGCACCTAATATTTGCTCCAATAATAGGGGTATTTACATATATGAAATAAAAATAATAATAAGTTGTGGCAATTGTAATGTGATGTGAATACATAAGTAGTTTAACTTATGCTAAATTTCAAGTATCAAAATAAAACAAGAAGAATATCACATTCAAATCTCAAAATTTTAAAATCAACAATTTAGATGTTCTATCTTGTAAAAGAAAAAAAATTTCAAATTAAATTTGGGAAATCTTTATTGTCGTTACTTAAAAGTGGTGCCAATACTTAAGCTGCAGGGATTGGACGGCTGTAACTTATTAAAAAGCAGTTGTGAAACTGTTAAACACTCTACTGATGTTCAAGAAATTGTGGTAATTATTATATATATATATTTTAAAGTAAGAGCAGCTAGAAAGCTGCCATCGCACCTAGCAAAAAAAAAGTGTGAAAATACAAATTTAAGTGATCTGAAAACACGGATGTTTAAAAAACTGCTGCCCAAACAGACAAAATTGTGATGCGGTGTCACAACACCACAGCACCGCCGCCCACAAACAGAACTAAATTGCCGCCCCAAAACAAATCACTACTGAAATGGACCTAAATCGCTAGTGCATTGCCAACCCCAAACAGAACTAAATTGAAAAAAAAAACATTTTGTTACTATTTTATTAATTGTAATTTGGAGCATTTGCATGCATATCACAATTCTTATATATTTAAAGATCTGACACCTAAAATATGAAAAATCATTCCATACGGACAACGTATACAGAGATGCACGAGCCGTCCTATCTCCACCATTGATCAGAGCTTTGATCATTTTTTTTTAAAATGGGTCCACTGAAATACAACTTTGAACTGATTAACGATAGAGATTGGACAGCCGTATCGAATAATTTTTCCTAAACTACACATGCGCGGCGGTGGTCCAGATGGAATAAAATAGACTTATAATATTATAAAATAGGAAAATTTAAGCGGTTTAATTAAATAAAAATAAATAAATAAACAATAAACTTAAGTGGGCATTTCAGGAAGATTTATATGCATACCACCACCTATTGCAATTGTATTTACATATCTAACACCTAAATTTTAATTTTTACATATATACCATCTTATTTAGATTTTATTTAAATTTTATTTATTTATATATCATCTTATTTTAAATTGTATTTTAGTATTTTAAAAATAGGAAGATTTATATCTTGTAATCTTGAGGTGGTGATGAACTTACTAACATTTTTTTAAAATGACACTTACATGTAANATTTAAATTTTATTTATTTATATATCATCTTATTTTAAATTGTATTTTAGTATTTTAAAAATAGGAAGATTTTTATCTTGTAATCTTGAGGTGGTGATGAACTTACAAACATTTTTTAAAATGAATCTTACATATAAACCACCTAAACTCTATGTATTTATATATTTAAAGTATGAGTCTTATTTATTAAATTTATATAACTCAAATTTTTTGNTATTTAGATTTTATTTAAATTTTATTTATTTATATATCATCTTATTTTAAATTGTATTTTAGTATTTTAAAATTAGGAAGATTTATATCTTGTAATCTTAAATGACATTTACATAAATACCACCTAAATTCTATGTATTTATATATTTAAAGTATAAGTCTTATTTGTTACATTTATATCACTCAAAATTTTCATATCACATCACTATTTTAATTTAAGAAAAAAAATTGTAATTCAAGCATAAATAAAATGATATAAATAAAAATATATTAATAATAAATAAATTAAATTTTTAAGATTATTAGGATAGCCGTGGCAACTAAAAAATATTAAAAATAATATATATATTTGTATTTAAAATGAATTATCATAGACTATTATACGAGTCTTCAGTCATCCTTAATGTGCCCAACAATTTGAGAACCACATTCTTAACACCAACTGTGCTAGAGGGGATTTAAACCCTTGATCTGAGGGATCTTATACCGTAGATGTCAATCAATAAGCCGGGGTACATAACATATATATATATATATATATATAATGGCCGGAGGCTATTATTTGAGCCACGACCATCTCTCATACGCCTAAGAATTCGAGTAACACACCCTACAGTCGGGGGGGATCAAACCCCACACTGGATGAGACTTTAATAAGCAGATGTCCGATCAACTGATCTGAATACGCGACACATATATATTTTTTAAAACTCATCAATTTTCATGCTATCTTCTTCTAAACTTTCAGACATAAAGTCTTGATTTTATCAAAAATATTTTTCATTTAAATATTAGTGATAAATAAATTAATTGGTTTTTATCTAAATGCTCAAAAAATAAAATTTATATATATGTGTGTGTGTGTTTGGATAACCAATAGCTGAGAACTATCTTAGCAACCATCTTATCTTATAATCTAGTTGTGCCGGGCAGTTGATTGTCTGCATGTGCATGAGCAGGCTATATACAGGCTACATGCAGACGTCATAAGAAATGACAAGTCAGTTTATCTAAGTGAAAATTTGAAGGACCTGAAGCTCTATGGTGCAATCTAGCAAGCTAGCTAGCAACCATTCATTTCAGTACTGTCCTCTTCTGTAGCATCTACTGTTTTGATGGGATGTTTTTGCTACATATCCATGCTATAAGTAGTAGGAATCCTACATTTATCTGGCCCCCTATTTATCATGGGAAGAGTTTTTGTTTAAGTGGATCTTTATGATATTTTTCACGTGTCACACTACTTTCTAGCTCGGCGGGTTAGATTTAATTGGTTTTGAGTCGATAGGATCGGCTCGATTGGTTGAATTGTGTCGCTAATCTAGAAAGGGTCGATTGTCTAGGCTGAGGGTCGTCGTAGCTATAAGCCATCCCTCTGAGCAATTCGATCAGACATATTTTTGTTATACACTATAATATGAAAAATTTAACCTTAAGTTCTCTAGTTATCATGCGCGCATCTAAAATTCTTGAAAACAATGCTTTTTTAGTATTCACAACAAGAAAGTCGAAGCCAACCATGCCTTACAACTAAATATTCATATTTACATGCATAATGATCATAATTTTAACATCACATAAAAAATACTACCACTTCTTCTTAAAAGTGAAATACAACTTTTCCCGACATCATGTAAATAGCCAAAANGCACACACACACACACACACACACACACACACCCACACCCACCACACACACACACATAATATAATATAATATAATAATACTAATGAGGAAAATAAGGGATGTTAATTCGGGTCAGCAGGTCGGGTTTAAGTCTGACCCAAATCCGGCAACGAAATCCGATTTGAATAATAAATGGGTCCAAAAACTCAACCCAAACCCGACTCCACCCTGACACGAGTAACCTGAACCTGACCTGTTTAACATGTCAACTCAATTTTTCTTCTAATATTTAACAAACAATGATAGGAAAATCAAAAGAAATTTCTATTTATATACAATCAATAGTGTAAGACACACTTAACCCAATCCCTTTTTTCGTGTTTATTCAGGTCACGTTCAGAAATTCTTACGTGTCGAATTCTCAGATTGAAACCCTGACTTGACAAATGTTAGGGTTTTCCCGAACCTGAATTTTTCGAGTTGAGTCTGAGTCGTGTTGACATATGAGTTCAATTTTTGACACCCCCAAGGTAAATCTAATGGAATGAATTTGGTGCATTTCATGCTCTAGACAATAAAAGCATTTCTTGTTCTTCAAATTTCATAATATCAGTTTTAATTTGTAACAGTTAAAAAGAACTGTTGACTATAAAACTCTCTCTCTCTTTCTATATTCCTTCTACACTACTCCTCCCCTTTGCTCTCCATTCCCTTCTCAATTCTTCTTCTCAAACAGCTTTTACTTTGATTTTTTTCCTTTTTTTTTCCACATCAACAGATAAGTCCAAGATTTAGTTGTCTTTGAAATCATCTTCAAATCTCAGTTTCTTCTACTCAGTTTTCAGTATCTGCAGTTTGGAAGGAGCAGCTTCCCAAAGGTAATTACTTCATTTCATCTTCTAGAGAGAGAGAGAGAGAGATAGAGAGAGAGAGAGAGAGTTTGTGTGTGTGTGTGTGAGAGAGAGAGAGAGGGGTATCTGTGGTTGTATTTTGGTTGTCAGAGATTTGTGGAGACAAGAAAAAAACTTATGAGAAGCTAGAAGTATTGAGGAAGCAACTAGAGAGAGCTTAGCATGAGCATGAAACCCTAATGCGACGTTTGGTTGTAATATGGATTTACGTTAAATTAGATTTATCAGATCCAGTAAATCTGATCGTTGTGTTGACGGACACAAGCCTGATGAGTGACGGTAGGAAAAAATCCATAGTTATCCTCTCAATCGGATTTATTAAATCTGAATTTACGTTGCAGAAGAGACGAATATAAAAATTTTTCATTTAAACAAGCATTGAATTTAATTTTCAAATTTTTTGATCTTCTTTATGTTTAGATGATAGCTTGTGATGAATTACTACAAAACATATATAGCAGCAGCAAAATGAATTTCATGTTATGATGATAGCTTGTGATATATTGCATTGTTCTTATTGCCATGCAATTGTCACTAGAAATGAACCTAAAGTTCATTTTTTTTTTATGGAAACCCTAACCCTAACCTTAGTAGTGATTATTTTGTTTTAGTGGTGTATACAAGCTATCATGGCATCTTCCTCAAACACTACCATCCTAAGCTCTCCTTGCGCTGCCTGCAAGTTCCTTCGTCGAAAATGCATGCCTAGCTGCATCTTTGCCCCTTATTTCCACCCTGAAGAACCCCAAAAGTTCATCAACGTGCACAAAGTGTTTGGAGCTAGTAATGTAACAAAGCTCCTCAATGATCTCCTTCCGAGCCAGCGTGAAGATGCAGTGAACTCTCTCGCTTACGAGNGTTCATCAACGTGCACAAAGTGTTTGGAGCTAGTAATGTAACAAAGCTCCTCAATGATCTCCTTCCGAGCCAACGTGAAGATGCAGTGAACTCTCTCGCTTACGAGGCCGAAGCTCGAATAAAAGACCCCGTCTATGGCTGCGTCGGCGCCATCTCCGTCCTCCAACGCCACATACAAAGGCTACAGAAGGAGCTGGATGCAACCAACGCCGAGCTTCTTCGATATGCTTATGCTGAGCAGCGCTTACCAAATGTTTCAACAATGATCAGTCCAAGCTTGAGAGTCCATTATCCTCATCCACCATTGCCGGCTCATGGATTATGGCCTAGTTTTGTCAATTATCATCTTCCTCATTCTCAGAATGATACTTGTAGCAACTCTTCATCAGGTGAGCTCAATCAAAGGGGGGAGTGGGAATGAAGCATGTGATTTTCAGTAAAGACTTAGGTCGTGCTAAGTTTGATGCTGTTAGTTTTTGTTTGAGAGATAAGTTAAGAGTATGTATGAATCATGTTGAGAATTGGAATTATTATNTACAAAGGCTACAGAAGGAGCTGGATGCAACCAACGCCGAGCTTCTTCGATATGCTTATGCTGAGCAGCGCTCACCAAATGTTTCAACAATGATCAGTCCAAGCTTGAGAGTCCATTATCCACATCCACCATTGCCGGCTCATGGATTATGGCCTAGTTTTGTCAATTATCATCTTCCTCACTCTCAGAATGNGCGCGCGCACACACACACACATAATATAATACAATATAATAATATAATAATACTAATCAGGAAAATAAGAGATGTCAATTCAGGTCGTGGGTCGGGTTTAGGTCAGACACGAATCAGGCAACAAAGTCCGATCTGAATAATAAATGGGTCAAAAAACTCAACACAAACCCGACCCTACCCTGACACGAGTAACCTGAACCTGACCCGTTTAACATGTCAGCTCAATTTTTCTTCTAATATTAAACAAACAATGATAGGAAAATCAAAAGAAATTTCTATTTATATGTAATCAATAGTATAAGACACACTTAACCCAATCCTTTTTTTTTTGTGTTTATTCAGATCATGTTCAGAAATTCTTACGTGTCGAATTCTCATATCGGAACCCCGACTTGACAAATGTTCGGGTTTTCCCAAACCTGAATTTTTCGAGTTGAGTCTGAGTCGTGTTGACATATGAGTTCAATTTTTGACACCCCCAAGCTAAATCTACAGGAATAAATTTGGTTCATTTCATACTCTAGACAATAAAAGCATTTCTTGTTCTTCAAATTTCATAATATCAGTTTTAATTTGTAACAGTTAAAAAGAACTGTTGACTATAAAACTCTCTCTCTCTTTCTATATTCCTTCTACACTACTCCTCCCCTTTGCTCTCCATTCCCTTCTCAATTCTTCTTCTCAAACAGCTTTTACTTTGATTTTTTTCTTTTTCTTTTCCACATCAACAGATAAGTCCAAGCTTTAGTTGTCTTTGAAATCATCTTCAAATCTCAGTTTCTTCTACTCAGTTTCAGTTTCTGCAGTTTGGAAGGAGCAGCTTCCCAAAGGTAATTACTTCATTTCATCTTCTAGAGAGAGAGAGAGTTTGTGTGTGTGAGAGAGAGAGAGAAAGAAAGAGAGAGAGAGAGAGAGAGGGGTATCTGTGGTTGTATTTTGGTTGTCAGAGATTTGTGGAGACAGAAGGAAAAAACTTATGAGAAGCTAGAAGTATTCAGGAAGCAACTAGAGAGAGCTTAGCATGAGCATGAAACCCTAATGCGACGACGTTTGGTTGTAATATGGATTTACGTTAAATTAGATTTATCAAATCCAGTAAATCTGATCGTTGTGTTGAACGGAGACAAGCATAAGGAGTGACGGTAGAAAAAAACCCCATAATTATCCTCTCAATCAGATTTATTAAATCTGAATTTACGTTGCAGAAGAGATGAAATGGAAGATCTAGAAAAGGAACGTAAAAATTTTTTCATTTAAACGAAGCATTGAATTTAATTTTCAAATTTTTTGATCTTTTTTTTTTATGTTTAGATGATAGCTTGTGATGAATTACCTCAAAACATATATAGCAGCAACAAAATGAATTTCATGTCATGATGATAGCTTGTGATATATTGCATTGTTCTTATTGCCATGCAATTGTCACTAGAAATAAACCTAAGGTTCANATAATGATTCGAACACGAACGAACACATCATTGTTCGTGTTTGGTTCGTTTAACTAACCGAACGAAAAAAAAGAATTTGCATTCGTCTCGTTTACTTATCGAACAAATCGAACACGAACTCATTGACAAACCGAACACGAACTATTTTCGAACAACAAGCTTTTTTGATAGCCCAAGTGCCATGCCATGTGTTCTACCGACAGTGAGCCAGTCCAGACGCGGACACGGTTGAGCCGTACTTCCTTTGACTATTTTGACTTTTTGAAACAAAACAAGAGTAAATGAGTTCGTAAGGGTGGTACATGGCACATTCACTGAGTTCCATGTACAACAGCTCTGATAAATTCGATGAACAGGGAGCCTTGCTACTATTCCCTTTCACATATAGAAGTGAAGCAATACTACCCCAAAAAGGGTGCTTGTATTTTTCTCTCTATAGCTTGATTGATGCTTGCCATGAATGCCATGTCTCCCGGTGCATGTACGTTTACTTATTATTATTTCAAAAATTTATATGGTGAGAAATTATTTGTTTTAATCTGACCTGTTAAAATATGGTAGCTGTATCGATGTTTGTATTGAATATGCTCTCTGATTTTCTAAGAAGTTATTATACATCTAACTTCTAAATCTAAAGTTTGATATTTACATTTATAATGTTTTGATGTCATTAACTTAGTGACTATGAAAATCTTATAAATATAAATATGAAAGTTTAAATGTTACATGTAGTTGTTTTTTTTTTTAAATGTATGCAAATTAGTTATGCAATTTTAAGATTATATTCTCACTTGATTATTCTTGCCTTTTTAAGAAGAATGATTTTTTTTTCTATTTTATTTTGTTAAATTCATTATATATTAATGATAAATTTTATTTTCAGTAAGAAATTTAAATAATTAATGTAAATCTTTTATTTATTTATTGTTTTTTTATAGTATACTAAGATTAATATTAGGGGCTGCCGCATCTGAAGGGAAAAGTTAGGATTTGGAGTCACAATGTAGTTTATGGTGCCCTGGTGTTGTTGACGTGGCAAATGATACGTCGGTTTCTGAGATAGAGTTCATCGTTCAATATCTAATAATACTTTGGACGGAGCACCATGACTCCATGAGTGGTGTCGTAGTGCTGTTGATGTGGCACTAACACGCATCGACCAATCAAACGATGCTCTTACGAAACAAAAAAAGGGTTGAGACACTGCAGTGCCATTACATGTGTCATAGAGCTCCCATGTGGCATTGTGCCCTACGCACATCATCATGTTTTTCATCTTTTGATTACCTTTCTGGAATGGAGTCATGATAGTAACTCAGACGTATGGATGCAAGGTTATGATAATTTCCGCACGCTAGCATCAAAATGGGCAAAAACTTGCCAAATTTGCATGTTTATCGTAAAATATGAGGAAATGAGTCGTAGGATTCATGAACGTAGTATGACATCAAAAATAATGTCAATACGAGAGCTTACTTGGATTTTATGTTTTTGCTTCTAATATTTTCAAACTATATCGCTTTAAAATTCAAAATCATTTGACATTTTGGTTGAGAAATATTTCATAAACTTTGGTGTGATTGATTTATGATTATTGAATGATTTGTTATATATGGTATTGTAAGTTTTATTTTATATGCAATTGATGTGTTGTGGGTGTTACGTCCATTTGAATTTTTAATGAATTAGTCGGTCTATGCATGATTGATCATGTAAGTGCACATATCATTCAAGTAATATAATGTTACATTAATCTTAACACACCTCTAGCCAATGTCTAGCCACAACCATTCATGCACATATGTTCACATGCTTAATTCATTTTAAAAGCTCTTTTCTCATATTCATTTCATTATACTTCTCATTTATCAACTAAGAAATGAACAAGATAATTGCATACATAGCCCCTAAAATTTATGAAATCATGTATTTATGTGGACCATGATTTAATTAATATTGAGAATTTGATAAAAGCAAAAAAAATAAAAAATAAAAATTGAGGTTTTATTATGAATTATGATATTTTAGTGATAATTTTAAAAATGAATTCAAGAAAATGATAATTTTGCAAATAACAATATTTCAAAAACTTAGAAAAAAAATATATTGCAAAATAGCTTAATTTAAATATGTTCAAATTAAATTATTATTTACAAAGCCGTCCATAAAGAGGCAAATTTCTTGTACTATTGAATATGTTCGTATGTATCATGAATTTTATGTTAAACATTATTGACAACAGTGAATGTCACATGCAACGAATTATTATTTTTTATTTTTTTATTTTTTTTTGCAGATACCATAATGTACTCCGTAGCCTTCGATCTCTGTCTGTCCAATTACAGAACAAAATTCCTAATATTTATATTTATAAAGGTGAAATAGATTTTTGATCCCATGGGCACCAAATATCGATTCCCCTAAATGGTTGAAAACCCTGGTGTGCTTGCTCCTGATTTGAAGAGCCCGCGTCACGAGATTCAAACCCCCGACCCGAGGGACTTA